>BPLQ01008475.1:0-31432 GCA_021605075.1 Caerostris darwini | reverse complement strand
TGTTCGCGCCAACGCGCAAGTATACCCCCTAGCGGCGAAAATAGAGTGTGTGTACGCATGCGCCTGCGAGCGCATAAGTGTGAGTCTTCAGTGTAACGCCAGAGAGGCAAGAGAGAACATCACGGACGTTGACTGTTATTAATCATTATCATTCTTTATATTTTCATGCAAGTGCTGAAACAACCCTATCTTTGATAAGAAATAGATTTTGGATTGTAAGAGGTAGAAATACTGTTCGAAAGATAATTTTTAATTGCATAATTTGTAAAAAAATAAATTCAAAAGGTTCCAATCAAATTATGGGACAACTACCAGCTGCCAGAGTGACTCCTACTCGTGTCTTTAATCGGGTAGGTGTGGACTTTTGTGGTCCATTTGAAATCAAAAATTTCACTGGACGAAGTAAGCAGGTAAAAAGATATTTGTGTGTATATATGTATGTTTCTCTACAAAATGCTTACATTTTGAAATTGTAAATGATTTAACTACTGCAGCATTTTTAGCAAGCCTTAAAAGATTTATAGCTAGAAGAGGTAAGCCTGCAGAAGTGTATAGTGACAATGGTCGAAATTTTGTTGGTGCCAATAGAGAATTAAAAGTGTTTCTCAAATTTTTATTTAAGTTTAAGAGTGCAGAAGAAATTGAGAATTATATGGCTAATGAAGGTATTAAGTGGTTCTTTAATCCCCCTGCTACTCCACACTTTGGAGGACTATGGGAATCTAGTGTCAAATCTCTTAAATACCATTTGAAACGTATTGTAGGGAAAACAATTTTAAGCTATGAAGAGTTTTTAACTCTTATTGTTCAAATTGAGGCAGTTCTTAATTCTAGACCTCTTTGTCCACTTTCAAGTGATCCAAATGATGTGGAAGCATTAACTCCTGCACATTTTTTAATAGGTTCATCTTTAGTTACATTGCCTGAACCTAATTTTAATGAAACTCCAATGAATCGATTGAGCTGTTGGCAATTGGTTCAAAAAATGACTCAACATCTTTGGAAAAAGTGGTCATCGGAGTATTTAAATAAGCTGTTAAATAGACCTAAATGGTCTAAGGGTAAAGCAGATATAAAAGAAGGTGATTTGGTGTTAATTAAAAATCCTGATAATTATTGTCCTTTAAAATGGAATTTGGCCAGAATTATCAAAATTCATCCAGGTGAAGATAAAGTAACAAGAGTGGTTACTTTAAAAGATAAAAATGGTACATATAAAAGGCCAGTAGTTAATATCGTACCTTTGCCTAGTGTTAATGAGGAAAATTAATTTTTATTGTGTATTTTGTTTCTTATCTGCTTATTGTGTGAATATTTTTAGGAAAATGTATTTTTTTTATTGTGTATTTTTTGTGATCTGCTTATTATGTGAATATTTTTAGGAAAATGTATTTTTTTTATTGTGTATTTTTTGTGTGATCAGTGTATAAGTGAATAATTTGAGAATTTTGTGAAAATTTGAATTCTTAAAGAGTTGAATGTGAACATGTCAACGCCGGGCGGTATATTCGCGCCAACGCGCAAGGATACCCCTAGCGGCGAAAAAAGTATGTGTACGCATGCGCCTGCGAGCGCATAAGTGTGAGTCTTCAGTGTAATGCCAGAGAGGCAAGAGTGAACATCACGGCTGCGAGTGGCTGTGACTGTCATGTAAATAAATCGTTGTTAAGTTTTCATTGTGATTACTTATTGTGTGAGTGTGATACAGTCCGCTTGTGAAAGAAAACATGTATGAGTGGTGTCAGTGCTATTGACGACAAGTTTCATAATGACGTTTAATGTTATATTCTCTGAGAACGGCTATGGTTTTATTGCACATCAAACATAGCACCTTATTACTGGACTCAATCACGAAATATTGAAAGTTCCATTAATCTTTGAATGTTCTGCATTCACTGTCTATTTTTCGCTTCTTTTCCATACCAGTAAATCACACACACACAAAAGTACAAGTTAAATCCAAAATACAGTTACGTATGGGCGTTGGCCGGATCGGTCTTTTAAACGGGGTTACGCTCTACTTTACTTTACAATAGACACAGTTCCGCTTTCTTCGCCTTCCCTAGATAGACTGAGTCGCGGTCGCGCTGCTAGTTTTTTTTATACTCCAATTACTGCGATCTCAAAGTTTGTGGAATACACCAGAACCTTCTCGAACCAATAAGGTTATTCATGAATGTTTAATTGTTACTGCGCTTTCGAAGCTACTACTAGCGCCATCTGTTGCAATAAAGAATATTACCACCTATTTCCGCTTTTGATCACTAGATGTCGCCAAGTGTCACGATCGTATCGATACAGGCAATAATAATTGAAGCAGCGAATTTTGCAAGCGTATGCTCGCTCAAAGCGCGTACTCGGCGACTAGTCCAGAAATTATTGATAATGGCAGAAAAATTAAAACGATTTTGGCCCTTTTTACTTACTGGAGTAACCAGTATGGCCCTAAGGCTGGAAAGTTTGGAGACCCCTATTCTAAAGGGACAATACATGAAAGGTAAAAAGTAACATTTATATTAAAAAAGGACATTTCACAATAAAAATTTAAAAAACAATATACAAGATGAAATGAATACGAATTGTCATCAAAGTACACTTTTCTGTGCAGCTCGTTTTTAAATCAGAGATGGTCTAGTTTTAAGAAAGTTTTATTGAAAGCACATTTACACTTTTATTTTGCACAAATTTTTTTATGACGTGAAAAAGAGCTTCTGTGAGAAAATGGTTTCTGACATACAGTACACACAAACTGCTTTTCTTCGGAATGAGTAGACAAATGATCAGTTAAACTCCCTTTTTGTGAAAACCCCTTCTGACATACCTCGCAAACATACGGTTTCTCTTCGCTGTGAACGTGATAATGCCTTTGTAAAACAGCTATCTGAGAGAACGCCTTATTGCACAACTCACACGAATAAGGCTTCTCCTTCGTATGAGTTCTCAAATGTTGCCTCAGAGTTGAACTTTGTGCAAAGGCCTTTTCACAAAAACTGCATTTGTGCGACTTCTCATTGGTATGAACAACCATATGGCTCTTAAGCTCATTTTTTCGAGAGAAGTCCTTGTTGCATACTTCACACACGTGAGCTTTAGTTTCTTCGTGACTTAGAAGATGCTTTATTAAATAACTTTTCCTAAGGTACCTTTTGTTGCATATGTCACACACATGAGGCTTCGTTGCCGAGTGGCAAAGCAAATGCTCTGTCAATTTACTTTTCTTGGCAAATCGTTTTCCGCAAATATCACAAGAAAAATAACCTTTTTCCATAGTTGGCCCATCAAGCTCAGCCATTTAATGCGTTTGCCAAAGTACTCGATTAAAAGATGGAAAAAAAAAAATTATAAACTACAATGAGAAAGAGAAACGAATTTTATATTGATATGAATGATTTCTTTTTAATAAATTGAGAGATAGCAAATTTCCTTCGTTTCATTTCATTATTGCAGCTGTTAAAGTGCCAGAAAATAAAAATAAAAAAGCCGTACTACTTCTATTTTTGAAAAACGTGATTCATTCAAATAGGCTTTCCTTAGACATACAGAGATGAGCCTTTCATGTGTGTTCCAAAAAGGGATGTAATTTTATAAAACTCGATGTTTATTCAACCCCGAATGGGTGTTAAAAATAGAAGATACAACAGAAGGGCAAATTAATATTTGGAAACACAAAATGGACATTTTACTTTAGAGCAGCCTTCAAATAACCAGATCACATTTTTTTTTGTGTGTGTTAATTGAGCACGTGAGCCACGAATGGAACTTGTCAAAACCGCGGATAGGCACTATAAATCTGTGGACCGGAAAGCTTTCCTGTTAAGAACGAGGAGAGGCAGAAGAGAATGCATGCATCCAGATAACACTAGAATGAGAAAGAAATGTGGATTTTACATTGGTATAAAAATATCATATACATTGAATTCATTAATACATAATTGCAATACAAGCATGAATAAACAAAAAAAGTTAATATTTGGTAGATATAATTACTACTGCAAAATATTAATGTTAATTGCATTAATTAATGCCTGTACCAAAACATTCAGGAGTTCTTAGGGTTACCGTCATTATAGTGACGAACGGAGTAGCCAGCAATGGCGATCATCGCTGTTTGGCGTTTACTAACTAGGAGCTAAACTAGGGGCATCCGACATCTAAGAATCTTCAAACATTTTATGATACAAATAAAAATCGTTTTAAATAAAAATTACTGTACCATGCAACACACCAGCTGTTCTGATTCAACTGGCAGGTGAGGCCATTTGTGAATGGAGACCAAGCACAAAACACTTAGGTGAAACAGGGAACGCAGGACGAAACCTAAATAATAGCAATATTCGAGTCAATTATATTTCTCTTAAATAACATGTGCACACTCAATTCACGTCCATTTGCTGAGAAACCAATATAAAAATAACTAATGAAATCATGGCATTTTTGTCAATTTAAAAATAAAGTATTCAAGTAAAGATAAATAAATTTAAGTATCATCAAGTTTTATCGCTATTTCTAGCTGTAATTTATATTCGTGATGCAACCGAGGTTAAAAGAGTTTTATCTTTGATGCACTATGAAGTTAGAAGGAAATTAGTGGTTCGGAATCCATTTTAAACTGTATGTCCCAGTCTGTTTAGGCCTTGTGTGCACAAAATGACCGTAGAGCAACCAACCAAACCTTTTCAGTGTTTGGATTCCCCCCCGCCAGTTTATTTTAAGGCTGCAATTTCGAAAAATTAAATACTTACACCAATCCAGACATAGCCACAACACTTGTAAAACAGTACCAAACTCAGTTTTTCCTAATGACATTAGTCATCCTTTCACTGAGCAAATAATTTCCAAAATTATTCACAAATATTTCACTTCTGATAGTCACTCTTCTCACCATGCTACAATAAAAGTCTATATTTTTCAATTCATTAAAATCTTCAGTAATAATAAAGCAACTGACACAAAAGAAATGTTAAAACATCTTCTTTACCATTTAGTCTCCTATCTATATTTTCTAAAATATATGAATACTTCATTCTAATTCATATAAACAAATATATTAACTCTTCACAAACATTGTACAATTTGATATCACTGCAACACATCAATTACTTTGAGCAGTAGAGTGCATATCAGAGAGATTCAGTAATAGGCATATAACAGCTTCACTATTCCTTGATGTTACCAAATCAATCAACGAAGTTTGGATACATTCACTTATTTGGAAAATTACATCATACTTCCTGAACGATATCATTAATATTCTTATGCACTATCTTTCAAATAGGTTTCTTTTGTCATTTATGTTAATGTTGATTTTTCTTTTCTATATTTGATCACTACTGGTTAACCACAAAGATCACTTCTAAGCTCAGTCTTACACAACAGATACATAAGTGGCATTCAAAATTCTATACATACCAACAAATTTATTTATGCAGATGACACAGTCATTTTTTCCACAAGGCTCTACACCACAAGCAGCCAGGGAACACATTCAAAATTATATTACGCAGATTGGCACAATGGAAGATAAAAATTAATATTAGTAAGTGAGTAGTTCAGATTCAAGCCAAAATATGTTATACATCTTACAAAACATTAAATAGAATTATATAAAATATTTTGATGTCAATCTCAACAAACTATTAACATGACCCCAGTATTATGTTGTAAGCAAAATTAAAAAGTTTCAAGCAACACAGTAATTCTTTACTTTCTGAATATTCTCACTTAGATTTAGGTAAGAAAATATTTATAAATTACTTCTTGAACCAATTATTTCATATGCTACATCGATTGGGTGTAGGCAAAAAAAATATTTCGAAGAAGACACTCTGCAAAAACAAAAACACTGCAATATGTATCAGATAACCCTTAGTATTTTAGAAATGATCCTATTTCAATATTTTTTGCGTAATTTTCAATATATGTAATCTGTATTTATTTTAATACAGATTACACATATTGAAAAATACTCAAAACAATCGGCAGATAATTTTGACAAATTAATAACATTCCAACCTGAAAATTCTATATACTTTTTTTCCTGTTGTTTCACAATTCTTCCTTTCACAAAATGATTCCTCTCGCATAACTAATTTTTTTTTAAATTTTTATTATTTTCTTTTCTGATTTTTTACTTGTGTAGGATAGATGTATAATTTACAGTAATTGAACATTAGCCATGCTGTACACCCTCTACAAATATATATATTTGTACAAATATATATATTTGTAGAGGGTGTACAAATATATATATTTGTAGAGGGTGTATAATTAACACATAAAATTTCCACATTCTTGTACATGTTTTTTCTAATCTTTTTTTTTTTTTTTTTTTTTTTTTAATTTTATTATTTATGTGTTAAAAGATATTCAAGAGCCATATTGAACACTATATTCTTCCTTTTTTATAACTTGTAGCTTTACAATTTGCTGCCCATATTCTTGAAATATTTTCACTTGCACACAAACCCTCATTTATTACATGTTTTACCAAATCTTTTCATTTTTCACACTACACCTGAACTTAATTTTATTTACAATAAATATTCTGGCCACTAAATTCGTCCTTTTTCAAAAAATATCTTTGGAAATTCTTGCATATTGCTCACATATATGTAAAAAATATACAATATGTCTCATGTTTTGCAATATGATTTGTATTGTATAAGTATACAACATGTAAAAACTCTTACAAGTTGTTTCACATTTCCCAAATTTTGTAAACATTCACTCGCACACAATTTTTATCATTTTTTTAATTTAAATTCTACATTTCTTTACTCTGTATAAGGATTAACTTTGATATTTAAATTTACATATTTTACAATTTTTTTTTCGCTGTTAAATTTTTACTTTTGCTCTTTTTTTCAACAATTCCAACACATGCTACATCAGTTATTGAATATCTAAATGGAGAAATCTAATAAATCTATTAATGACTAGTAATAAAAATATGCTTACATATATTAAGTTCAATAATAAGTTCCAACACATACTACATCAATTAAGGAATTGTGGTTTGTAAATAAAACGTTCGTGAACATCATGCTTACCTCACAAGTTGCTTTAATTCCTTTAAAGTTCAAGAGAAAAAATAACTAAAGCATTAAAAAGTGTTGCTTTAGCCATGAAAGAACAATAAATAATGTTTCAATAGCGCAATCCCAATTTTTTTTTTAAAGTATGCATTTCATACCAAATGTGCTTACTTGCCTAAAAAGTGCTCAATGCAAAACATAAACAGTGATAGTGAAAGTTGCAGTTGGTATTCAAAACTGCTATTACAAAAGTAAAAAATCTTGTTGATATTGGTTTGATATTCTTCTTTTAAATCCCATTCAAAATTCACCACATATTGTTAAAAGAAATATAGTTTAAATTTGTTCCAATGTGAAAATAAAAATTATTTGACTTTAGACAAGAAGTTTTCCACAATTAAAGTACAAGATAATTTAGCAGAAAAAGAAAAAAAAAGATGGATAGATTTGCATACCTTTTTAGTGAAAAACAAGAAATTCGAAGTACACACAGAGAAAAAAAAAACTTTGAAATAACATTCCTATAATATTCTAGAACACAATTTGAACATTTCGAAATTATCCTCCGAGCATAATTTAAATAAACATGAAAATAGTTATTTTCAAATGAATGACAAATGTCTAAAAAGATTATAATTAATATCACTCTCAAAATCAAACATAATGAGAACACAAAAATGACTATGGAATAAGGACAAGAGAAAAAATCCACCTTCTTCAGATATCATTTAGTCTCTTTGAAATTTCACATACTTGTTAATGAATTACAATAGCAGTCTAATATTTTACAAAATATGCTTACAATATTACATATATTTTTGTACAATGAAATAAACACATAGAATTTTCACAAAACTTTTTCTGAAGTCTTTGTGTTTCATTGACGTTTGTGAGATATTAAAGACGTTGAATGATATGAGAGGGATAAAGAGTTTTTGTGTGTGTATGTGAACAAATAAAGTATATAACAAGAATATTAAAATATTATTAGTGAAAGTTTGATAAGCTGTAAAATTAAAGCTAGGTCGTCTATAGAGGCAATATATCATGTAGAAATCACCATATGGAAATTCAGTATATCAAAATCCAAGACCAGGGATGAATTGAGGTGGAAAGACATTAATATAAACAGTCAAGGGACAAATAAATATATCCTATAAGGGAGGGGGAAGCGAAGCTTAATAATTTAAGTACCGCTGATTTAAATGTATACAGAGAATGGCTTAAATTATGAAAAACATATCTTTTTTTCACTTGACTTTTTCTGATTTAAAGATATAAAAAGACAATAACATTTTTGTGTTTCTTATTTTATACAATGAAAAGGAGATTTTTAAATAAATGAGAGTGCAAATTATTAAAGCATACCTTGAAAACAAAATGAACCTTTTGGAAATCGTGAGAATTGAAAAAATAATATTACGAAAAACAACAGAGTGCTCAGTATGACAGTTACAAACAACGTGCTCAATTAAACAGGATGTTGCCAGATTCACAATCCGAAATGTTACTAAGCTACGAACGATTTGTATTTCGTGGACTCCTTGGCTGCGAAGCAACCGTTAGCTCCGATCTGGTCTCTACTTCTAAATGGAATCGAAGCCTCAAACCACCATAACTGAGCTCACTTATCGCTTTTTAGATATTTTACTTCAACGCATGTTCACTGATCATAAATTTCTTGTTACGTTTCCATCACCGATGATTTACATTTTTCTTACTTTCTTCTTTTTTTTTTTTTTCTTTTTCTCAAATCATACGATTACTATTATCTATTTATCATGACTTTTCTTTCCTACGGCCTTCACATACCATTGAGTAGATGAACGCTTCGCGTTCAGGCACTCGACATCTTTATTCAACAATGATGAGCTCCGATCTGGTAATAGTCCTTTGAAGAATAAAGAACATATTGCTGAGTAGAAAATGGTAAGACTAAATGGAGAGTTTGCTCAAAATAAAAAAATAAAAAGAATTAAAAGAGGGGAGTTTTTTTTTTTTTTTTTTTTTTTTTTTTTTTTTTTTTTGTCATTAAAATAATTAATAGGGAAATAACATGCAAGAGCGAAAAGTGAAAAGAGAAACATTGATTAAAAAAGAATAAACTAAGAGAACGGAGAGCGAACTGTGAAAAAAGTCAACATATGAATCTAGGTCAGCGGTTTTGAAAGAAAACGTTCTGTGGATGAAAAAACTCGAAATCTTCAGCGCGGGGATAATAAACATGTCAGCTAATTAGGAGTGAGGTTCGCGGGTGTTAGGAGTTCTTCGGATTGTATATATCATATTCTGGTAGTCGTTTAAGCAGCTCGTTATCGATGTTTGAGATGTTACTGTAAAAGTTATGCGCTAGTTTAGAGATGAATTGAGGGAGCGTCTGCAAATTTAAAGAGCGATGAATATCGGTGTTGCGGAAGAACCAGCGTGCGTTTATACGTAACGTAACGGTAGGTGTTTAGTTGGAGTACCAGGGAATTTCCCGTACCTCCATATCAATAATTATTATTAAAAACAAAATTTAAATCCAAAAGATGAGCTAAAGAAAAGAATTTAAACGAGCCCAGCTCGGAGAGAATTTACACTAGTAAAAAGGTTAGTAAATATAAAATTTAAAATAATAGTTCACAAAAGTTTTTAAAAATAAGAACTGTGGCAATTAAAAAGGAGTTAAAAAATAACCGTTACGAAACCACGAAAACTTCTGGCTGGCTGAAGAGAAAAAAGAAAAGGAAAGGGGAGGGCAGAGTTATAAACAAACCAAAACTATATCGTTTCGAAGTTCAGCGTTTTTACCGACCTTGAAAGAAAGAGCGATTCTGAAGCTATCAAAATAAACTACAGCGGTGGAAAGTGATTCTAAACTAAAAAAGGGTTCTTCTTTTTTGGAATCGGAGAATGAAGTTCGCATCAAAACGAGAGAGTGAAATGTCTGGCACAGAGCTTTTTTCACCCCTGACAAGTGAATTCTTTTAGCCACGGGGAATGAACTGAAGTCTTGAAAGTAAAGAACGCGGGCGTTTTTTCGCATGGCGCGTGGTCGGATCATAATAAGGGAGATTTAGCAGCGTTGTTTGTAGACGCATCAATTTTTAGAATGAAATTTTCGGTAATCTTTTGCCAAGGTTTAGAATAGGATCAATTTTAATTCGTCGTGAATACGATGGCGGTTATAATGAAAAGGCGCATCTGTTATCGTCATTAGAACTGATTTTGAAGGACCTGCAGTCGCTTCAAATGGATCATTGCTGAATTTATCCAGACCGGAATCGCATAAAGCAGTATAGGTCGGATAAGTGAGATGTAAATATTTAGTTTGCCTCTGAGAGATATTTTGCTTTTTCCTGAAAATTAAAGGTGCAATTGTGAATTTGGCTTTGGCTTTAGAAATAATGTAATGAATGTGTTTTTGAAATGTAAGGCGGCGGTCCAGTATGAGACCAAGGTATTTGTACTCAGTTACAAAAGGCACTGGTTCGTTAAAGATAAGAATTTGATGAACATTTGGAGTGGTTCTTTTGCGGTGAAAGATGAGAACTGCACATTTTCTGGTATTAACTTTGATTTTCCATAAAAGATAGCCAAGTTTGTAGCCTATGGACAAAAAGATTGAAGTCTAAAATAGGAGTGTATTCATGGAAGTGCTGTGTAATGTTTGATGCGGTATCGTCTGAGTACATAGCTGTGAGAATATATTCGTCTCGCGGGAAGTCATTCACGTAGATATTAAAAAAGCGGTGATAATAAGGATCCTTGCGGGAGAGCCAATTCCATTTGCGTAGTAGATGTAGTATTATCGACTTTAGTTTGAAACGAACGGTTTTAAAGAAAAGATTTAATAGCCAGAGTGAGCGGAAGAAGAGGAAATTTAGTTTTTGAGTTTGAAGATTAGACCGGTATGCCAAATCTTGTCAAACGCTTTCGCGATGTCAAAAATAGTACACCGGTTAAATTCGTTTATTTTATATGATTTATTAACTCAGTGACCCTGAACAGCTGATGTTTGGTGCTTAAGTTTTTTCTGAAGCCGAATTGTTCGGGGATTAAAATATTGCTGTTGTCACAAAATTCTTTAATCCGATTTAAGATCGCGAATTCGTAAAAATTTGCTGAGGGTTACTAAGGAGAAATTGGCCTGTAGTTGACTGGTAAAATTAGCATTTGTGCCTGATTATGGACGGGAGTTTAATTGCGTTTTCCAAGCCTCGGGGAAGTTTTGAAGAAATATTAAGCATATTTTTGAGAATGACGATTAACCAATAGATGAATTTTAACGGAAGATGCTTGATCATATTGTTGTTGCGTGCGTTTATAAGCATAATCAAGTCTTTTATTTTGCAGGCGGCTAAGGATGAAAAATGTTAGATTTGGCGGCTGATCCTCAAACTGGACTCGCGTAGGTTATGAGGTGGGCGAAGATAAACTTTGTACAGCAATTTTATTTGGATGGAATATTAGACTTTCTGCAGATTAAAGGATAGAAGATGCGTAACTGATTTATGAGAATTTTTCTCATAAGGATGTGTTGATTGTAAGTTAACGTTTTATCCAAAATGGATTTAAGGTACTTAACTTTATTGGTCCAGATGATATTCTTTCCGTAGATAGAGACAGTTTCATAGGATAATGTTTACACGAAAAGAAAACAGCTTCGGTTTTTATTAATTATTGAGTTTATAAATTTATGCCGAAATAAATTGGGTTTTTATTACACTTTGAAGTTGTTTAACAAGAAAGTAGTATTTCTGTTTTTTGCAATAATGGCTTATCATCAGTAAAGGCTGAGAGAGGTTTCAGGAGAGACAGGGAGCCCATTCATTTAGTCGAATAAGTGCAGGTGCAAGGACAGAACCTTTTAATTCCAGCAGACATTTGTCTAAACAGGAATCGTGATGTTTGACACAGACAACAAATTTACGATTAGAGAGAAATGAGCAGATTAGGTTAATAAGGTGCGACGGGAAGTTATAGTAAATGAATTTATGAATAAGTCCATTTATCCAGACCCTATCAAAGGCTTTAGCAATATCTAGGAAAATGATGCCAGTGGCAGATTTGGTGGCGAGTCCTTGTGCGATGATTTCAGTGACACGTAAAGCTGATGGGTGGTTGAGAGGTTCTTAGCAAAGCCGAATTGATGAGGAGACATAATATTATTAGAATAAATAAAATCAAGATATTTGCTGAGGATGATTTTTTCAGTGAGTTTACTGAGAGTCGGTAGAAGAGAGATAGGTCGGTAGCTGGTGGGGTTAGTGGGGTTTTAAGATTGGGAGAATGCGGGCAGTATTCCATTTAGTAGGAAAGTGAGCAAGGCGGAAAATTGCATTAATAATATGAGTTAGCAAAAAGATAGTAAAGATTGGGAGATTTTTGAGCATTTTGTTAGTAATATTGTCTATACCAGGAGCTTTTTTAATTTTAGTAGATTTAATGTAGTTGATGATATCAGAAGGGGAAGTGGCGTAAAAAATAGTGGAGTAAGGATGTTTCTAAGCTACTAAATTAAATAAAGATGCGAGGCTTCTGGGGAGAGAAATTGCGCACCATGAAACAACAATGAAACCGCCAGACGGCGCTATCAGTTCTTAGGGAAAGGGAATTTTCCCTTCAACTTGTAGGGAAGATTGTCCACCGGATGCGTTGGTGCTGTCACTTTTTTTTAATTACTGTAGCGTGCTGTGTTTCGCCATTTACTTTGAACCGTCATTCTGCTGCAGTTTTTAAATAATATGTGAGTTGATATTATTTATTTTATATAATTTACTTTATTTTATTACTTAATTAGCGTTTTAGTGAATAATTTTTTTTCAGATATTTAATTGCTATATTCTTAATTGTTCTGCTTTGTGTCGCCATTTTCTCGATAGCTTTATTGTGCTGCAGTTTTTTGAAATTATTTCTTAATTTATATTTTTTATGTGGTGTAATTTACTTTATTTTATAAAATATTTATTATTTAATTAGCATTTTAGTGATTTTTTGTTTTGCAGGTTTAATTGCTGTTTTATAATTGTTTTGAAGAAGGCTGATTCTCGACTATTTTTAAATGTTTTGCTATTTTATTTTAGTAGTTCAATTGTTGTATACTTTTCAATATAATCATTAATCTCTTTTTTAATTAACAGGCTTTGTTTCGATTGAAAAAAAGCTTAAGCATAGCAGCTTAAACCTAAAGTTCTTATTATAAAGGTAGAAAATTTCCTCAAATAATTGTATATTAATTTTTAAATTATTTAATAGTAATTAATAATGAATTTAGATGGTAACTGATTCATGAGGAATTTGATTTCATAAGCATTCAATTTATTAATCTGCTCAAAATCTAAATGGATTTATTGCATATATATTATTACTAGTTATTATTATTATTATTATATTTTTTACTTATTTCATAGATTACTGTTGGAATAAGAAAATTTCCTAATTACTCTTTTATTAATTAGTTTTCTTAGATTTATAAATTTATGCCGAAATAAATTGGTGCTCTTTATTACACTTCTATCGATTTTGAAGAAAGCTGATTCTATGCTATTTTTAAATATTTTATCTCAGTAGCTCAATTGCATTTATACAGTATGCCCATTATTTAGTCGAATGCAGGTACTATACATTTTAATGAGATATTTACAAAACAGTTGCATGTTTGATCACAATCATTCTAAATACCTGATATATCTGTAATATGATTATTGGTGTGCTAGCATAAGTACAACACACAGACAATACATTATTAATCACACTCCTTTTATGTATCATGCATACGTCGCAAAAAAAATAAATAATCATATTACATATAACAAAATAAAGTTTTACGAATGTATATGTACACATTGTATAGTCAAAATTAAAAAGGCATCTAAAAACTCATTTAGTAAATTGTTAAAATTTAATACAACAAATTGAGAAAGGAATTCAAACTTAAATGAATAATAAAAATAGATCATCATGCGCATATGATATTAACATATCTCATCATGAACTGAGTGGAATTTTGTCAAAAAAAAAAAAAAAAAACTGTCATCAAAAATAAAGTTACATAAATAAGCAGCCTAAAATAAACAATAAAAGAAATAAATTATGTATAAAAGTATTTTAAAATGAACAATTATATAATTTGTTTTATAAATAACTTTAAAAATGAAAGTTTTAATGTCACGATTGTAATTCATTCTTAGAATAACATTATTATTTTTTAGTTTTAATCACGTTGCGTTAAAAAAATATGTATTGTGAAACTGCACTGCGTGACTGCAATGTTATTGAGAAATTTTATTTTGAACAAAAATAAAAGTGTAATTCATTCTTAAACTAGCATTAGAGAGTTTTTGCATACCGTACGTTAGTTACCGTAGGACGTCCATTAGCTTTTTCTCCCTAGCGCGCATGCTCAGTTTCCTATGAGCATGCATGCTAGGGAGAAAAAGCTAACGGACGTCCTACGGTAACTAAAAACTAGACTAGATTACCGACAAGTAAGTTATAAATTTTATACTATACTTCTATTTATTCTTATATTTTTAAGAGTTTTGTTTGTTTTAGATTTAGCATATTTAATCTTGTGAAATAATAGTAATTTGAAAATCTTTGGATTATAATATATTTCTTTTGTTTTAGATTTAACCATCAAATAATATTAATTTGAAAATCTGTGTTAGTTTGAAAATAATTTAACGTTGCAATCTGCAATCTTAACATAAAATCTTCTATTTTATTAACAAGAATTATATCTTAATTATTCCTTGTTAAAAACTGTAAGTGTTTAGAAATAAACAGTACAATTACTAACAATCCTAATATTATTCCTTGTTAAAAACATTTTTATTTCAGGTCACGACGGATTTCTTACGATGTGTAAGTTTTAATTTTTATACAATACTTATATTTATTCTTATATATTAAAATTTTAATATTTTTCTTTTGTTTTAAATAATAGTAAGTCGAAAATCTTTGTTAGTATTTAAAAATAATTTAATATTGTAATCTTAACATCTATTTTATTAACAAGAATTATTTCTTAAAATGATTTTGTTTATAAATATTAACAGAAAGTTAAAAAAAAAACATTTTTTAAAAAAATGCATGTTAATTTTTGATTATTTTAGAGGAAATGATGTATAATAGTAAGTTATAATTATTTCTATTGTTTTAGATTCATCTATATGTAATAATGCATTATCTTTCTAAAGATTTATGTTAATTAGTTTCAGATAAATGCAAAATATTCTTTACAATTGTCAGTGTTTGGAGATATTTACAATCACTGACAGTTTTAAAATAAATAAATATTTATACAAATTTCGATTAAATTGATTTTTATTTCAGTGATGAATCTACCAAGTTTGTATGCGTCTAGTAGGAGTAAGTTATATTTCTACTTATATTACAATTGGTTTAAATTCATAATTTTATTATTTAAAAAAAAACAGAAATTATAACTTTGATAATTTTTTTATCTAACATAAATAATTTTAAAATGTATTTTATTTTTTTTAATTAAATTATATTCATACTAATGTAATTAATACTCTAATAATCTAATTTTTATTTTTTTTTAGCCGTACATCAGGAAGTACCACATACGAGTAAATTATATAATTCAAAAATAGTTTTAAAATATATTTATTTTTTATTACTATAGTAATTTAATTTTTTTTTTTTTAGCCAAATTGCAGGGAGCTCCTAGTACTTGCAAGTATATTCACAAACACTGCATTTGTGTGGCTTCTCTTTTGAGTGGACGACCATATGATATTGAAGTTCATGCTTTCGAGAGAAGTCTTTGTTGCATATTTCACAAATATGAGTTTTTTTAACTTCGTGAATTATTAAATGTTTTTTTAAATCTCCTTTTCTTAGAAAACTTTTGTTGCATATGTCGCACGCATGAGGCCTCTTTCCCGAGTGGCAAAAGCAAATGCAGATTCAATTTACTTTTTTGGGTAAATCATTTTCCGCAAATATGACACGAAAAATTATTTTCTTCAACAGTTGGTCCAACAATCTCAGCCATTATTTAATGTTTTTGTCAAAATACTTGATTCACAAAAGAAAACAAAGTTAATTATCTACTGCAATATACTACTTTATTGGTACAAAATTTCCTTTTAAATGTCCTCCAGTAAATTTTCTGACAGATAACAAATTTCCTTCAGTTCATTTCATTAATTGCCAATTTGCCAACAGAAAAGTCGCAGTATCCCTATATTTGAAAAAGGGATCCATTAAAATAGAATTCCGTGGAAATAAATCTCCAAGAAAAACGGAAATGTTCCAAGAAGGAATGGAATTTTTTAAACTAGACGATTATTGACCTCCTATTAGGTGTGAAAGGTAGATGATAGATAGAAGAGCAAATGAATGTTTGCAAATACAAAATTGTTTACATTTTTTTTATTTCGTATTTGAATTAGGAAAGGCCTACAATAAACCATATTATAATTTGAATCAATTTGGTTTTCTTCTACAATGGGGGGGGGCTCATGGTCGAGTGGCTAGTGCTCTGGCACTCGGTACCACAGTTTTCAGTTCGAGTCCCGGCAGGTCCATGGGTGTTTGTGGTGGTTCAGAATACACTTTTAACTGTAGGTCCCTGTCTTTTTAGCTCAAAGTGTGGACAAGATGACCGTAGAGCGACAAATCAAACAAAACCAAATCAATCTTTTCCAATGATGCAACAGCCCATGGCGGGCCAAGGCCATTTGCCTATTGGCAGATTTCGAAACAGGAGATGTATTCTTTTTACAGGATAGGGTTGTCAGACCTACACCTATACGCTCTGCACCCATATGAGACTTGTACCTACTGTTTAAAGTGGATTCCGAATCACTACAAACATATATGGCCCCAAGCTACTGAACACTGTGGCACCGAGCTCCAGGTCGCTGATCACTGAACATCAGATCTCCAATTATATTAAAATAATGGATAATTCGACAAGTAAGCCAAAATAGATTCTTGGCTGCTCCAGAAATAGGCATTATACATTTTTTAACCAGAATGCCTCTCCATTGAGATCGAGGAGAATCAGAAGAGAATATACGCATCGAATTTTTTACAGTGGTTTTAAAAGCCATTTTGTTTTTATATTTGAAAAAAAGAATATTTAACCAACATTTTGTTTGTTGAGATTCCTACCAAATATTCTCAGAATGAATTGAAGTTTTGCGGACATAAGGATGCACAAAAGATGACAGATGAAAATAAGCAGAGTGGTTGAAACAGAAATGCCCGACACCGATCTTAGCGCGAAGAACAAATGACATCAAATTATGATGAGAAATAAAAAATATGTTTTGATAATTGAAACTAAATTTTTATCTTCATAGTGCAGGTAAATCGTGGTAAAGCCTAATATATAAAAAACAATTTAAGCTACTGTAGCTGATTGATTTAGCTACTCCCTTTAGTGAAAAATCATATTTAAAAAACAACTACTGCTACTCCTGGCTTCTCGGGGTCTGGTGGCCAACTGGCTAGCGTTCTGACCTTTTAGTGCTGCAGACATCAGGTTCGAATCCTGGAGGTGACATGGATGTTTGGGAGGGTTCAGAATCCACGTTAAGCTGTAGGTCCCGGTCTAATGAGCCTAAAAGTGTGCACAAATGACCGTAGAGCGACAAACCAAATCTGCTTCACTGGAGTCGAGACGTTCCTTCACCAGTTTGAGAGAGAAGTGTGTCAGTTTTGCAAACACAAAAATGAAGAAATTAGAAGAAAAAGGATAAAAATGTGGAGAAACAAGCACTTTGTATCAAAGGATTGCGACGGAATAGTGTAAGGGCAGTTATTGTAACTGGCTAGCAAAAGTCGATGCGCCTACAAACAAAAGCAAAGGTCAATCCCTTAAATTGCTAGATTTGACCGAGCATCTTTAGCCATGGAAGCGTGACAATATCTGTAGCAGGAAGGGGGAAAATGTATATGGGCTTGCAAACCACGTGATTTATATACATATATATATATTCAAGAGTATATATGACTTTGTGCTGTTGCTTCAGGCTTTAAACTTTATATCCTTATGACCTAGAAAGAACCCAAACAAAACACTAAAAAAAATATGGCCATAACCCATTCAATAATAATAGGCCTCATCATTACCGTAACCCAGGGGTCGGCAACCTGCGGCTCGCGAGCCACATGCGGCTCTTTAGTTACACAAATATTATTTATTTTATAAAAAAAAGACATTTAAAAATCGTAAACATGCATGTCCGTAACGCAACAAAAAAGTGGACAGCTTTAAAAGAAATGCCGCGAGTTGAGGCACTTATATTCGAAGCATGGAATAGTCTTCCAGATTGCTACAGTGGGGTGAAGAAGTTGGCATTTGGAGTGCTGACTATCTTGGCATCGACATATTCGTGCGAGCAAGCGTTCTCTTGCACGAATATAATTCAAAGTAAAGTAAGAAGCCAACTAACAAATGAAAATTTAGAGTCGTGTTTGAAACTTAAAACAACAAGTTATGAGCCAAACTTTCTAAAACCATGATAAAGCCAACGCTTCCATTAAATTTGTTTGCTCAATTGTTTGTTATTGAAGTACAAGTTAGTGTTGTAAGTAAATGTTTAATTGTTTTAATTTTTTACTTGAATGATAAGTAGTTATCTAATAATGCCATATATATATTATCTAATTTGTTGTGAAAAACACTACTAATATATGAATAAATAGATATTTTTTCTTACGAATGAATAGATTTTTTTTTTTTTATCAAAAACTTTATTTTTGCGAGTACTATTTATTGTTGTCAAGAAAAATTTTGTGGCTCTTTAAAAACTTTGAAATTTTGTAAATTGTAATTTTTGACTCTTCCGACTCAAAAGGTTGCCGACCCTTGCCTTAACCATTTCCCCCGCATTGCCATGGATGCTTGTAGTGGTTCATTATCCACTTGTAATTGCTACTCCAATTGTAGGCCATGGTCTAATATGACATGACATGAACGTAGGGCTAATAATCCTACCCCATAAAAATAAAACAACCCCTGTCTCGAAATCTGCGAGTAGGCAGACGGCCTCGGCCCACAATGGGGTTGTTGCGCCTGTGAAGAAGAATATAATAAACTGTGTTAAAAAATGAAAGTCTCATACTCGAGAATGAAAATGCTCAGGTATGTTAAACGTTAATTATGAATACTTTTTCATACACCAAAAGTAAAAAACTGTTACTTTTGGCGTATGTAAAAAAATATTCATGATAACTATAAAAGGTGAAAACATATATTCAAATTTCTCATTCTTATCCATTTACGATTCATTCATATGAGATCTGATTTCATCCCATTTTCGCATCAAATTGGATGTTACTGACACGATTGCTAGATTTTTATAGACTTTTGTTCGCTACATAAAATAATTATTATTAGGGATTAGTATATACAGTTTTGGGCAATCTGATGCATTTCTTCTCATCCCCCTTTATTCATCAATCCCAACATAAAATCATCCTATGGCCTACCTATGGCCATCGTTAAAGAAATATACTAAAACTTCCTTTTCGCCGTCGCTGCTCAACATTCGATTCTATACAGCAGTTAATTGTTCACTTTTCTTTTTCCAATAGCTACTTTTTTCAGAAAAATAATTTTCAGTTCTGTAATTTTCGAGCTTCTTTTCATTCTGTGGATCATAAAATGAGGCGGCATGTGTTTTCACTGACTCATTCTCGCGCTTTATTTGCGAGCTACTGTACATTTTTCCAATCATTCATTTTAATTTCACCCAAAAATAATCTATATTGTTTCGGCGGTATGGACTTTGGTACCACTGGCTTCAGATTCAAATCTTGATCGTGGCATGGATGATTGTGAGGGGTTCGGAATCCAAATTAAACTGTAGGTCCCTGCCTAATGAGCCCAACGTATGCATAAAATGACAGTACAGCGACAAACCAAATCTTTATTGTTTTGCGACATTTACTTTTATAAAGGATGTATGAATTTTATTTTAACGTAATACACTTATTTTTATTTTTATCACTTTAACTCATATTGTTTTCAGAACTTTTATTACTTACTTGTGTAATAGGTCTTATATAATATTTTTTTAAATTATGTCTTCATGGTTCAGTCGCTGAAAATTCAAAAGTGAATGAAATGAATTATTATTTTTTTTTTCAATGGGCCAATGGGCCCCTTTTGGAGTTCTTTCATTCTTGTATGATCCAGATAATTGTTGCAATTTCCATTTCTTTTCTTCTGCTCTTTTGGCATTATTCTTTTTTACCCTCTTTTTACTCAGTTTCATTGGGTCTTTACAGAAATTCACCCACATCACTCCCAACGTGTAAACGGATATCTCAACTCTAAATGATTAATTTGGTGTGGTGTAGCAGTAAAAGTAGGAGTAGATTTTCTTAATTGTCACCTTGATCCCTGAAGGCACTAGCTAAATGAATCGCCTTAAAATAAATTATTTCATCTTATGCTTTAAAAGACGATGTCACTACGATGACTTATAACACAAAGATGAAATTGTCCTTTGAATGATGAAATTAATTTTCACCTCCTGTGTGCAGTTTCTCACTCTCCGTCACCTTTCATTATTTCTTTCAGCCTTTGAGGCGTCGCGTGTCCCGAAAACTTCAAATAATTTTGCGGAGATTTGGATTTATTTGTTATTTATCCCCACGAAAACATGCTTGGTTAAGAGTTCTTTTTTTCAAATATGAAAGAGAAATGGTTTAATTTTATTCGTTATCCATTTTACATTAGAAAATACGTAATGAATTCAAAGAATTTTGCTATGAAATAGACACTTTGCTTGGATGTACTTATGCATATTTTTATACCGATACAAAATCCACATCTATTTCCATTGTAGTATTATCTGGATGCATGCACACACTTCTGATCTCAACAGCAAAACTGTCTGGCCGACATATTTATAGTGCCTATCCCCGGTCTTGACAAGAAGCTTTCGTAGCACACTAGTTGAATTACGAACCTATTACTAGAAAATAGGATTTGGGTAATTGAAGGCTGTTCCTTAATAAAATGCCGCGGCTTATTGACCAAGCGGCTGGCGATCTGGCCTTTGGCACCATAGGGTTCAGGTCCGAATCTTGGCGGGTGCATGAATGTTTGTGGATGGTTCGGAATCCACTTTAAACTTTAAATTCCGGTCGGTTTAACCTTCGAGTGCACAAACTGGCCGTAGTGCGACAAACCAAACCAGACTAAGTTAAAATCCTTGATAGATAAAATGTCCACTTTGTATTTAGAAATATTAATTTGTTCTTCTTTTGTGTCATCTAACTTTAACATCTAATCGCTGGTTCATAATCCTCGAGTTTTGAAAAACATTTTTTTTTTTTTTTGAACATTTATGAGAAGTTTCTCTGTATGTTCAAGAAAAGCCTATTTGGATGAATCCCTTTTTTAAAATGTAGAAATACTACGGCTCCTTTAATTGCTGCCAGTTTGACAATTCTACTAATGAAATGAAATGAAGTAAATTTGCTATCTGTCAGTTTATCTAAAGGAAAATATTTACACCAATACTAAAATCACTTTACTCTCATTGCAGTAATTGAAAGGCCTTTTTCCCTTTGATAAAAAAGCAGTAAGTTATGGCTCGGCGTGGTGGACACACTGTGAAAGAAAATATTTTTTTATGTGATATGTGTGGAAAACGATTTGCCCAGAAGCATAAATTGAAACAGCATTTGCTGTGCCACTCGGGAACAAAGCCTCATGCGTGTGACATATGCGACAAAAGATATCTCAGAAAGGGCCATTTAAAAGATCATTTAATAATTCACGAAGGCAAAAAGCTCACGTATGTGATGTATTCAACAAGGACTTCTATCGAAAGCAGGATCTTCAAAGCCATATGATTGTTCATACCAGGCATAAAGAATACAAATGCAGTATGTGTGAAAAAGCTTTTGGGCATTCTTCAAATCTGAGGCAACATCTGAGAACTCACACGCAAGAAAGCCTCATTCGTGTGAGTTGTGCAATAAGATGTTTTCTCAGAACCAACATTTGAAAACTCATTACCTCGTGTACACCGAAGAGAAGCCATACGTGTGTACGGTATGTCAAAAAAGGTTTCCCATAAAATCTAATTTAACTGCTCACTTGTTTACTCATTCCGAAGAAAAGCCCTTCGTGTGTGATTTATGCCAAAAGCCGGTTTATGGTTTCATAAGAAAACTCATGCAAAGTGAATTTGCGAAATTTTCTGCTGTTCTTTTCTCAAAATGGACTCTCACTTTCCAAGAAGAAAACTAAATTTCTAGAAGATTGCACTTTCCTGACAAATACGGAAAAAGGAATTATTCGTATGCAATTTCATTTCACGTATAGTTTTTAATGATTTATTGCGAAAGAGCATCCTTTTAATCACAAGTGTTCATTTTTATCTTGTATGTATTAAGTTTAAATTTCACTATATACTGCAGAATGTGTAGTAGAGAAAGTGTTTTAGGTTCTGTAAAGTATTCTTCATGATTAAGTATAAACGGTTCGCAGCCACTTCTGTATAAATTAGATTTGCTGAATTACATTGCAATATAATTTTAGCAGTTTTTATTGATATATTATTCTAATAACTAATGTATGAGTCTTAAAAAGATTTAATATGTATATAAATGAATTTTTAACTTCACTTTTATAAATGTAATATTCTGAAATTTTTATTCCAGTGTTTTAAAAGTAAATTTTATTCACTTAGTGATCTTTGTGTATTACTGTAGAAAGATTTTAAAGTAAAAACATATCATATAATGTCTGTTAAATGTAATTGATTAATTTAATTTTTTAAATTTTTGTACGAAAATAATCTTACTCCTGACGACTCTTTTCAGAGAATGCTTTATAATATGCCACAGGAAGTTTGTATTATTTGTATACAACTTGTAAATATTTTAAATAAAGATATTAATTAATTTATTCATTTTTCTATTTTGTTATTTCTTCAATGTTTTTGTATTACTTTTTACGGGAAATTGCAACCGATTCACTTATCTGCCCGTGCGAATTGCTCAGATTGCTGTGTGAAAGATCCGTGCACACTATCGCTACAGGATTCAGACAAAACTTGTTGGGTTTGTTTCCGCGATACGTGAATTTGTACAACATGAAAACTGACTTTGCCACTCTTCTTCCGAGTCTTGCAATGTCACACCGCAATTTCATTCTGGTGTCGGACAATCAGAGATGTCACGGATCAGATGTGTTTGTGCACAGGACCCGAAGAAGTAACAACTACATGCGAATAATTAAATTAATTTATTTCGTTACTTAAATTTAAATGCTTCTTGTAATATAATAAAAGAACGAAAACTTTATAATTCTTTGTGATATTTCGATTTCTACAGCTTTTTCACATTTATTTTAAGTGCTGAAAGTTCGAATATACAAGTACAAGGTGTACGAACGTGCTAGTTCGAGTTATACATACTAGTTTCGACATTATACTTGCTAAATCTCCATAGAAAGCAGTGACTGCAACGGAGGAACCTGATCTCATCTGTGTATGCTATCAGTGGGTTACTAGTCGGGAATCTGAATGATTTCTTATAACAGATTAACTTGCATTTGCAGACATTTCTTGAGTGGAAAAGCATCGCCACGTGTTCGATTTCAAATCATTTTAAAAGTATATAGTGTAATATGGTGTAAATAAATTAAATACAACAATACTGAATTTGATTCCATGGCCTTGAGTTTGTTTTACCACTGTTTGCTATGTATGGAGCCGTCTGTGGATAACGATCTGGGTTGTCTGAATGAAAGGAAACTGGATTCAACCAGCGACTGCAAACCGAAATTTCCTCGCGACCTATGCTCGTATGAGCATGATAGAATCGTAAGCCGGAAAGTAAGTTAGATGGGCGGGAGAAGAACGTGAATCACCTGGAGGCTGTTAAGCTGCAGTTCCATTTCAAACTGTGATAACACCCATCTCAATCGTGGTAAAGGCAAACTTTTGTCCATAATGTTAGACTGGCTCTAGTGGACATAAAACCATGATTGCACGTTGAAATTCGCTTTCTTCGAAATTGGTTCTGAATCTAAATCTGTAAGGTCGTGTCGGTGTCATCCTTACGCTGCTGTTGGAGGTTAGTGAACTCACGCTTGACAAGCGTAAATGAACTCGGAAATTGATCATTCAGCCTCTTCAAAATGCAATGATATTGTGAATAAACTTAACTAAGGTACAATTCTGTAAAACTTTCCTTTATTTTACATTCAATAAAAGCAATAATTTTAAATTTCACAATTTAAATACAAGTATATAATTTATTTTATAGTATTATTGATCATTGCTATACATAACATATTACTATATATATTTTTTTCATTAAATGTGTTCTATATGTATTTTGTAAGTAAAACTGTTTTGAATCGAATTATTTTTAAATGAAATGATTTCATAAACAACAGTGATAATATATATTGAGAACTTAAAAAAAAATATATAACATTATAAGAATAAAAATCATGCATTTGAAGACAATAATTAAAAAATAAACATGGTAGTAACTATACAGAGTAATCTCTATCCTTATTAATATTCAAAGAAAATAAATATGAATTATACGTTATTCAATTATCTATGATAAAATATGTAATAACAATAAAAAAAAGTATAAATACAGTTGATAAAAAAGTATTGGCAATGGCTTTAATTTATTCATATTGACAAATAAATAAAAATGTTATGCAATTTTAGCTGTCGTAATTAAATACAAGACATCTTAGATATATAAAAATAGTAAAAATTTTATTTTAATTTGCATTTTCTACGATTTTTTCTTTCAAAAACGAAAATTTGCATGTCAAAAAGTATTGGCAAAGTTTTAACTGCTATGCAAATTTTGTCACGTGTTTCGACTGATAAGAAACCTACCGGTATAAAGTCTGCAAAACTACTCCAAAAGTGTCTATGCATTATTTTGCGATTACTGCAGTAAAATGACTTCGAAATCGAAGGAGTTGGACGTTAGTGTTAAAAACACGATTATTAGGCTCAGAAATGAAGGTTTAACTTATCGTGCTATAGGAGTGCCGTTCAATATAAGTTTATTTACTGTCAGAAGTGTTGTAAAAAAGATCAAGGAAACAGGATCGACGGAAAATAAGACTAGAAGTGGACGACCTCGAATATTTTCTACAAGAGAAGAACGTGTCATTATTAACAAGGTTAAGAAAAACCCTAAAATAAGTGCACCCCAGATAGCTAGAGATGTTGCTTTCACTTCGCAAAAGACTTTCAGCGTACAGACTGTACGGAATGTTTTACACGAGAGAAGTTATTATGGAAGGGCAGCTAGAAAGAAACCATTCATCTCGGAAATAAATAGGAGAAAGAGGTTAGATTTCGCAAAAAATCCCACGTTGATTTATCTGAAGAGTTTTGGAATACAGTTATTTTTTCCGACGGATCAAAGTTTAACATTTTCGGCAGTGATGGACGACGATATGTGTGGAGGAGGCCAAATACTAAATTGGAAAAGCAACATTTAACTTCTACTGTAAAACATGGTGGAGGCAGCTCTTAGTTTGGGGCTGTATGGCAGCTAATGGAATTGGCAACCTGCATTTTATTGATGGTATTATGACAGCACGTACATACATTGACATTTTGCGCCATAACTTAAAAATCAGTTCCCAAAATCTTGGCTTGGGAACATCATTCGTTTTTCAACAAAACAATGACCCCAAGCATACAGCGAGTCTCACCCGTGAATAGTTACTCTACAATGCTCCTCGCCAATTAAAAACCCACCTCAATCGCCTGAAATCAACCAAATTGAAAATTTATGGCACCTGCTGGATTTAGAAATCAAGAAACATAACATTTCAAGTAAAGACGACCTCAAACGTTTACTCTTGCAAGAGTGGCACAAAATTCCCAACAGTACAACAAAGACATTAGTTTCCTGTATGAGAAATAGATTACAAGCTGTTATAGATGCAGAAGGTATGCATACAAAGTACTAAACATATACTGATTTTGTGTTCGCTCATAATTTTTGTCAATTTCATAATTTTGCCAATACTTTTTTTATCATGTAAATTTTGGATTTTCTCATGGATTTTGACTAAAAAATATTTAAATGAAAATTTCGTTATATTTGTTTGTCTTTTTCTCCTTCTGTAATCGCTATGTTAAAATAAAATTTGTAAACATGCTTTGTTAGCAAATATGATCATTTGTAAGCAATTGCCAATACTTTTTTTATCCACTGTAGTACATAAAAGCGAATTAAAATAAATTTTCTCAATAGAATTCGTATCAAAATATTTTTACGTTTTTTTAAAAAAAAAAAAAAAAAAAAAAAAAAAAAACGTGGGAAACTGAGATGAAAACAAGTAATAAAATTTTTTTTTTTTTTTTTTTTTAAAGTCAATTCCTACTTTTTTTGTTACTATGTTGCAGAAAAGTCCTTTAAATTTGAAAAAACTGTATTAACGTCCAGTGCCATCCACTGCAAGTTAAAAAAAAAAATGTATTTTAACTTGAGTGGATGAATACGAAGTATTTTATGAACGATTGAAAATTTGAACAAAATATATATATATAAGGGGAGTATGAGCTAATACAAGGAATTGAAAAAAAAAAAAGATTTAATAGTGAATTATATAAAGAAAATATTATTAAATAAATAAAAATGAATCACATGAAATTTGTGAACTCTGTTTTTCAAGCAAATACATCCTTCTTAATTTTTAGAATCTTCAAATGCAATAAAATAGGAAGAATCGGATAAAGGATGATCTAAAATAAACAGACTGTCTTTATTCGCATCACATAAATGTGTTTGTGGATCTGCAGACATTCTTAATATGCTTACATTTCCCTGTTAAGGTTCAGTAAGTAGTTATGGCGAAATAGATAGATTCTGATAAAATTTTTCCTTAAGAATATTTTGAAAATTATGAACAGTTTGACATTGAATTTGAGGAAGGGCATTTCAGTTAAGGGAATAATTTAAAATACTATTATCCCTACAGCAATGATCTATGAGATTATTTCGATATTTGTTCGTTTATGTATTACTAATTCGTCTGTTTTCCTTAAACCACAACCAGGAAGATCAGAAATAGAGATTTTGTCCACAGTATGAAAAACAAATAACTGAAACTGAAATGGATAGCATGACGAACTCAGTATTATGGATGTAAAATAATTAGCATATCACAAAAGGAATGAATTGCTTGATCGGCTCATTTCTTCCAAGGAAGAATAAAGACAGAAGCAATTAAAAACAACATAAATGATGCATTGAGGAATTTTCTAGACAAATCAGTGCATATTCAGACACTTTCTTAACTCCATGTAAATCTTCGTAATTATTTTACCTCCTATTCGTGTTTCAAATATTCAACTGCTTCAAAAAATACACAGTAATTGCCTTTGATGACGTAATATATGCTTATGCATATAATTATCATTCTGAGTTACTAAGGGCAACAAATTGAGTTGAATATCGTGTTTGTTTTAAAACATGATTTGGATTTTCTTTATCTTTACCTGCGTTTCAAGAAATGAATTCGTACTGGACAACTTAAAAAAGAACTCACACTGGAGGAATTTGTTGCGGAGTAAATACACCTTTTGCAAACATTTCATTCTTTTAAACTCAGCTTTTCTCGTTTCAGCATTCACGTAAAAGATTTTGTTTGGCTTTCTTTAAAATTTAGAAACATTTTATAAGGAAAAAAAATAATTAAATTTTTGTTAAGATTACTGAAGAAAATGAATACATATTAGAGAGGTGAAGCTATTTTTACTTATTTATTTTCGCAAAATTTTGATTTTCAACGTCGAATTTTAAAGCTGCTTTTAATTGGCAAGTGAAATATTTCAAATGAAAAGAAGATATACTTTTCTAAAAGTAAATAATGCGAAATTTGCTTGTAAAAAATTATCAAAGTTTTTAGTGCTATCATAAATTATTTGTGCAAAACGAATATATTTTTTTATTGTAAATTACGAAAATACTCGTGTACCACAATGTATCACTCAAGGTACTAGAGTCATTTAAGTACAAATAATTAAATGAGTTCACTTAAAATAACGCTGAATTAATTAAATGAGTTCAATTAAAATAACGCTGGAATAATTAAATGAGTTCAATTAAAATAACGCTGAAATAATTAAATGAGTTCAATTAAAATAACGCTGAAATAATTAAATGAGTTCAATTAAAATAATGCTGAAATAATTAAATGAGTTCAATTAAAATAACGCTGAAATAATTAAATGAGTTCAATTAAAATAACGCTGAAATAATTAAATGAGTTCAATTAAAATAACGCTGAAATAATTAAATGAGTTCAATTAAAATAACGCTGAAATAATTAAATGAGTTCAATTAAAATAACGCTGAAATAATTAAATGAGTTCAATTAAAATAACGCTGAAATAATTAAATGAGTTCAATTAAAATAACGCTGAAATAATTAAATGAGTTCAATTAAAATAACGCTGAAATAATTAAATGAGTTCACTTAAAATAACGCTGAATTAATTAAATGAGTTCAATTAAAATAACGCTGGAATAATTAAATGAGTTCAATTAAAATAACGCTGAAATAATTAAATGAGTTCAATTAAAATAACGCTGAAATAATTAAATGAGTTCAATTAAAATAACGCTGAAATAATTAAATGAGTTCAATTAAAATAACGCTGAAATAATTAAATGAGTTCAATTAAAATAACGCTGAAATAATTAAATGAGTTCAATTAAAATAACGTTGAAATAATTTAATGAGTTCAATTAAAATAACGCTGAAATAATTAAATGAGTTCAATTAAAATAACGCTGAAATAATTAAATGAGTTCAATTAAAATGACGCTGAAATAATTAAATGAGTTCAATTAAAATAATGCTGAAATAATTAAATGAGTTCAATTAAAATAATGCTGAAATAATTTAATGATTTTTTCAAGTTCTGTTTCTGGATGAATGTATGTGATTGTCTCAAATAATCATGTTCGTTCTAATAAACTGATTATTTTTATTAGTAAAATTATCTGTCGAAAAACTACTGTTACAATAATTTATGATAATAATAAAATATTTCGTTATAATAACTTGTTATTAGTTTACTTCTAAATTTTCTAATTAACAAATAATGTTGTTTTTTCAAGTCATTTTGTATTGAAGTATAATTTGCAAGGGTGCTAAAACAGAAATTCAGTTCTTGCCATTGTATTAAAATAATTAAATGCAAAATTTTAATTGAAATTTGTTTTTAAAATGCTTTCAATTTTAACATATTAAAGTTACTTTTAAACTGATATAATTTACATAATTATGCATAGGAAATTGAATTAAAGTTAATATACATTCAGACTAATTTAATTAAATTTAATTAAAGTGAGATTCATCATAAATTAATCTTGTAGTAGGTTTTTTTTTTTGAATGATTTTTTTATATTTTCCACTACCTACGTGTACTGCAATGTAATTTTCTGTAGTGAAACGTTTTTAAAGTAAGGTAATTCATGTTGGAATTTCGATAGTAATTTACAATTTTTATTATTTTCTTAAAGAGAATATTAACTGTTTTCAATCCCTATAATGCTTTCAAGTTAGTTATATCACATAGCAATTTAAGTAGTGTGTTATATCGATAATTATATTCGAAATCTAATAATTATCAAAATTATACAGATATACATTTGATAGTAATTGAAATAGAATATAATTACTATCGAAAGTAATAATCTAAAGTTATCGATCAAACGTTATTATGTAAAGCTTTAATGCTATATTATATAACGATATTATACAAGGTTACTATATCAAGATATTTATATAAATTTGTTGTTTTAAATTACTATCGAATATAAATAACATTAAATGTATATTTCCATTTAGACCTTATAAACGCAAACGTTTGTGCTGATATCTGTTATTTTATCCTTTATATTATTATTATTATTATTATATTTTTTTAATCCCTACAATGCATTTGCTTTTACTAGTTACAGAAAATTCGGTGTATTTTATTTCGATAATTTTCGTCGGTCAAATATCAAACAGAAGTTGAAAATTAGGATTTAAGTAAAGAGTTTCGAAAGGAAGCTGTCAAATTAATAATTTAATTTTATTCTTCCTATCTTAAGAAGTCAAATATTAACATTGTTACAAAAGCACATGAAGCATTAAAATTATTATAAATCATTAATTTTATGTTAAAAATTAATTGTTCTCTTAAATAAAGTAGAATAGGAGAAAAATTTCACAAAGCGTCTGGTACTAAACTTGATTTTCTGAAATTGAAATTTTTTTTTTGCTGAAGAATATTTTTTCCTAGAAATAGTAATGATTTTTTAGTCAGAATTCGTACATTAAATGTAATACGAAGTATTTAAAAAAAATCCTTCAGATTTAATATTTTAACCACCAGTTAATATTTTTGGATTAAAAACTAAATTTCATCAAATTCTTTATCTGTAAATTTCATCAAGCAACTGAAAGTGAATCATTTGCTTCAAAAAAAAAACTTCCTTAATAAATGAGAACTTTATGATTCTATAACATCTATTATTTTACTTAAAGTAATAATAAAAAAAATTTCGTACTTTCAGCAAACCGAATTTATTCATAGAAGAAGAGGATGCCATATTTGACAGATGCACCCATCCATAAACAAGAAGACGAACTTTTACCTTTCGAATTAAATCATATGCCAGAATTTATTCTAAGAAAGAAGGAAGAGGAATTAAATGGCATTGACAAACAAAAATGTTTGCAGGAGCTCAAAGATTTATTGGATGGTATACATTTTTTTATATTTTTGAACGACTCAAATACTATTGAATTAAAAAAAATGACTATAGGAATTGCAAATAAGTACAAAATTTTTAATATATATTTATTTATTTTCTAGTGTCGTCTATCGCTTTTATCTTAAGAAAACAGTTTTGAATATCTGTCGTTAATATTCTATAAAAATGTGTACTTTTTTATATTTTTTGCCTTTTGTATGTTGAGGATTATTTGATGCAAATTACTTCATATAAATACACACACAAAAAAAAAAAAAAAAAAAAAAACCCATTTCAATTCATTTAATTAAAATAATTTCAGAGATTTTATATTTTCAATTTAAGATAACTAAATAGTTTGCTTTTTTTTCCTTTTCCCCCTAAGAAACTTGCGTCTTGTTTTTTCAGTTTCTCTTAATAAGGAACAATTAAAGATATAATATTAATTATAATCAAATAATATGTATTCTGTGCAGGATATTTCAACATAGGTTGCACATTTCTAGGTGGGGCGAAATGCATTCAGAGGGTGGAATCGCTTTCCGGACGCAGTAGATGGTGCTGCACAGACGCGGGTTGTTCCAAACGTTCTCGCAGAAGCACCTCATTTCACACACCGACGAATCAGAAGTAGGATGATCGATTATACGAATGCG
>BPLQ01008474.1:0-15876 GCA_021605075.1 Caerostris darwini | reverse complement strand
ACGTTGTAGACTTATCAAGGACTGACGACACTAAAATATTTTGATAAATTTATTATCTCATCATGATTAGGATCGCCAGGATGTGTGATTTTATTTTAACTTGTGAAGAGCCATTTATCCCATGTAGAATGAAAGTACCTAAGACGTTCAAACCTGCATGGGACTGTGGCACAACGGATAACGCGCCTGACTACGGTTCTGTAGATTACCTGTTCGAATCCTGGCTGGCTCGACCTATTCGCATTTAGCCCTTGTTTTACTCACAATTAAATTATTGCAAGAACTATAGTTTCAGTCCTCCGTACCGGAACCTCTTTTAAATATTATAGTTTAAAAACACTAAAAAACACGCTTTTAGAGTTAATCAAACTAAAAAGTAAAAAATAATTGTTAACGTAAGAATAAAATGACTGACGATAAAATGAATGCCACTGTTCAAAAGCGTGGGGTGCTTTGTATGACATTTTTAAACTAACTCTGCATTTCGGAATGAAACTAGTGAAAAATTATAGCGATTGATATCGAGCATCCCACGCTTTCGAAACAGTGACATTCATTTTATCGACAGTCATTTTATTCTTATGTTAACAATTATTTTTTATTTTTTAGTTTGATTAACTCGAAAAGCGTGTTTTTTAGTGTTTTTAAACTATAATTTATTTTTCTTTATGGAAGAGGTTCAATTCGCTGGCGGCTCTGTTGTAGACACTGTTTCAAAAAAGGAGGAGACTCGATGGCGTTCGGGATGTTCAAGCTTCGTGGGTTCAAATTTTCTGGGTTTCCTCCCTTACGATACGCAAATGAGGGGTAGTTCTACCTAAAAGTCCTCCCGCTAAGCACTGCCCCACTTGTTTAGTGTAACGAAACCAAGTCAGACTTCTATCTACGGGTACTTCATCACTTCCCCCCCCCCTTCCCTCCATGAATGAGACCACTCAGGTTCTCGGACTTGTACTAGATGTTGCTGTCTACCAAGTGGGACAAGGAAAATTTTATTTTCTTGCCTTAATAACTGTATTTTGCTATTAATAATAGTTTATCAATGTGAAATCTGATTTGAAGGCAGTACTTAAAGTGTTACACTTCTGCCTATTATTGATTTGAGGAGAACTACTCGTTTTCTACATTTTAAAGAACGAATATTTATCTTAAATAAGGGTCTATCAGATTTTTAATACGCTTCTATTAGTTTCACCTGTTTGTTTGTTTGTAACTGACTCTTTGGGCTCGATTTTGCCCTACTTTAAGCGATCCGATTTAATTGAAACGTTGTAGACTTATCAAGGACCGACGACTACAAAATAGTTTGATAAGTTTATTATCTCATCACGATTAGGATCGCCAGGATGAGCGATTTTATTTTAACTTATGAAGAGCAATTTAACCCACCTAGAATGAAAGTGCCTAAGACATTCAAACTTACGTGAGACAGTGACACAACGAATAATGCGCCTGACTGCGGATCAGAAGATTCCCTGTTCGAATCCTGGCTGGCTCGACCTTTTCGCATTTGGTCTTTGTTTTACTCGCCATTAAATTATTGTAAAAACAATAGTTCCAGTCCTCCGTACCGGGACTTCATTTAAATATTATAGTTTAAAAACACTAAAAAACACACTTTTAGAGTTAATCGAACTAAAAAGTTAAAAATAAATCATAGTTTAAAAACACGCTTTTAGAGTTATTCAAAATAAAAAATAAATTATAGTTTAAAAAAACTAAAAAACACGCTTTTAGAGTTAATCAAACTAAAAAGTAAAAAATAATTGTTAACATAAGAATAAAATTCTAAAAGCGTGTGGTGCTTTGTATGACATTTTAAAACTAACTCTGCATTTCGGAATGAAACTGGTGAAAAATTATAACGATTGATATCGAGCACCCCAAGCTTTTAGAACAGTGATACTCGTTTGACATTTCATTCAAAAGCGTGTTTTTTAGTTTTTTTAAACTATAATTAATTTTTCTTTATGGAGGAGGTTCAATTCGTTGGCGGCTCTGTTGTACACATTGTTTCAAAAAACGAGGAGCCTCGATGGCGTTTGGGATGTTCAAGCTTCGTCGGTCGGACTACCAGGTGGGAGTTTTCTGGGTTTCCTCCCTTACGATACGTAAATGCGGTGTAGTTCTACCTAAAAGTCCTCCCGCTAAGCACTGCGCCACTTGTTCCGAAACCAAGTCAGACTTCTATCTACGGGTACTCCATCACCCCCCCCCCTTCCCTCTATGAGTGAGACCACTCAGGTTCTCGGACTTGCACTAGATGTTGTTGTCTACCAAGTGGGACAGGAACCATTTTATTTTCGTGCCTTAATTACAGTATTTTGCTATTAATAATTATTTATCAATGTAAAACCTGATTTGAAGGCAGTCATTAAAGTGTTACGCCTCTGCCTATTATTGATTTGAGGAGATCTACTCGTTTTCACACTACTGAAAATAGTAATCGTTCTATTGTGGAATGCGATCTATATAAAATATAGGGCATTGTTTGAGCTTATATATTTATTTTGAATTAATCTTATATTTCACAAAGAAATCATTGATTAAGTTTTAATTCTGTGAAGATGTAGCACTTTCAACAAGATGGCGTTCTATTTTAATAAAGAAAAGTAAACAATCGAATATTAGAAAAATATTTTATGTCAATATTTTAAATTTAATGCTCAGTTTGAGAAGAGAATTTAAATCACAAACACTAATCTACTATTTTTTCTTTTTCTTTCTAAGCTTTCAAATCACATCAGCAATTGGAAATGCTTGTTTGAAGAATTCACTAAGAAATTTATGTGATTAAAAAAAATAAAAAATTCGGTTAACAGAAAGAGTCGGCTGTCTGCAGAACTGCATCTTAATTTCTTTTATCTTTTTATTATTAAGCTGAATACATTTGAGGAACATGAAATTGTAAATAAATAAGCGAAATCCAAGCAAAGAAATATGACTTCCTGCATTTTCGAATATCGGCCTGAAATCGAAGGGATGGGGTGATTATTCCGGCATCAGTATGTAGTTCCGCCAAAGTAGTGCATTGGTTTCATTTACTATAAATATATTTTTTTAATAAGCTACGACGACTTAAAAGACCGTATTTTTCATAAAAATACACAGAGCAGTTTTTTTTTCTTTCGCTTTATTTTATCCTTTAACATCCTCATTTTTATCTTTAACATTCAGTAATATTTAACTTATTATTAAGCCTCTATTCTGAGTATTATTTTGATAGAAAAAGTACAGCTATTAAATTTGTTCCCACCTTGCCGTACTTTGTTATACTGCTCTTTGCAATGAGTGGTGGAATGACATCCTACCAGTAACGGGCCATGAAATTAAATTCAAACAAATGAATGACTTTTATTTTATTCAGATGATTTAGGTTATAGCAGAAGGCTCGTCTCTTATCGTCTTCCCGGGGCTGACGATTCTTTCCGGGATTTTACGCACCCATTTCCAGCTTAGGCACGGTGGATTTCGGTTCGGTTTTGCATTTCGATGTTCTCTCAGTTCCAAGGTAGTTTCCCATTGGTTTAATTCAGTCTCTCATGTGAAATGTATCAAACAGTTTTTAAAAAATTTGCTATTTGAGAGGTGGGAAAAAAATAATAAAAAACTGTTGGTCAAACTCGTACATTGATTAATATGGACTTAAAAAAATTACTAACGATTTCTTTCTGATGGACAACAAGTTCTTCTTGTTTTTAAATCTAAACATGATTAATTAAATTTTTTTTTCTATAAGTATTTTATTCATCTGCATTATTTTTTTTTCCTTTGAATTTTTCAATCTTATTACTAATTCTGTTAAATCCCAACTCATCCAGTAAAACTTTCTTTTACCTTCTTCAATTATTTCGAATAAGATTTTATAACAATAGAAGGAAATTGACAATGTTTTGAATAAGAAAGAATTGTTTTAAAAGAGAAATAATTCGTGATAAAAATGCAAGATGACAACGAAAACCACCCACCTCAATATGTGAAGTAGAAACAGAGACAAGAAGCAATATTATTTGGCGCATGATTTTTAAAGTCACACGAATCTCTTCTGAAATATCGATTCCGAATGACATGTTTCAAGTTGTTGAGGATGGAACAACATCTTGCACGACCCCGCCTTTTTCTGGATGGGGCCTTATATTTATGCAACAGGTGTTTGTGCCATTTTTTCTTCACTTATTTTTACTTTCTAAATAAATCTGTTACGAATAAAACGCAAAATTTGATTTAAAACTTTAAATATGGATGCACAGCGGTTTTGATTTTAATTAAAATAATTCATTAACTAGTAACTAATTAACAAAACCTTTTGTAGCAGACCCTTTTGACTCATCACTTTCGTCGTCGGCCGTTACAAAAACGAAATCAAGCCTTGAAACATCCTATTTATGTAAATGAGGATTTTTCACCTTTCAAATGTATTCCCGAACATTCAATAAATCGCTAGGACATTTAATTTTTCGTAATCACAAGAATATACAAACTGAAATGGCGTTTAATTTTGTTTCTTATAGCATTATTTTCTTCTGTAATATTTAACTATTATAATTTTTTCCGGAATTTTGTATATTTAACATACATCATATATATATATATATATATATATATATGTATATTATATTTATATATAACATGAATATACAATTATATTCATGTTATATGTATATATATTAATATATGACATGAATATATTTGTATATTCACCTGCAATTATTTGTAGAATTTTAAATTAACCCGACAAAGTTTGAGAACCACTGATTAAAATGTATAAAAATTGAATTGAATGCATAAATGTGTATATGCGAATGAATATATGCCATATTTTCCATAGATACGGATACGGACGTACCTGCTACGGAGTACCTGTGGGGTAAACCTCTAAAACTTATACATAATCATGAATATAGACAATTACATTTACGAGTTTAACGTAAAGTATCAAAAGAAAATTAAAAATTTGATATACAAAAATAAGCGTTCATATAGCTAAAACAAAATTAATTAATTAGATAATTAATTTAATTTAAATTAATTTAGACAGGTGTGCTCGAATCTTTTATCTTTATCAAAAAGAGGAAATTGTTATTGAGTGTGTCTGCGCAGAAGTCGAATTCAGCCAATGGGCGATGAGCTCCTCCTCCGAAGAGGCGGGGATTAGATAAGGGTGTGTTGTAACAAGTGTAGTTGAGAAACTGAACGAGAGATGGCGCCACGAACGTTGTTTACACTTTGAAGACAGGTGTTGGGTTGTGATTTTTTTGTACATACAGCAAATTAAGATTTGAAATGGAATTTAAAGGTACAAATTAGACTTAAATTAATAAGTAAATTTGAATCATACTATTTGGATTCATTTTAAATGCAGATTTAATTATATGTATATTAAATGTATGTACATCAATCGGTAGTCAGCATTTATAAATATAAAATTGCACATTGAATTTGAAAGCATTTTTCACGAAAATGTTTTGAAGTTGTGAAAATACAATCCATGACAGGATTTTGATCCAGATATTTATGAACTTGTTTCCGCCTTACAAACCGCGGAGCATTTATTATTCCTGAAAAATCCGGTAGGTCAAACCGGTTATTTTTTTTCCCAAAACCGGTTTTGAAAAACTTTTTGAGATTTATAAATGACGTGGGACAACCCGTAGGTGAGAATGGGTCGACTTATACAAGTCGATCGCTCTCTTGCGAGAAATGAGGCCTTTTATCTTTAAGCTGAAGCAGCAGTCGCTTAAATTAAAATTTAATTTTATCCAAACTAAACCAACCCTAAGTATTTATATTCAGTAAGGACCGCCCCCCTTGCAGTGCGCCTGCGTCACTGGATGAGCTGGTGTTCAGTGAAGGGAGGGGCTTAGATGGCAGGAGTCTTCCCCATTGGTGAAAAGGGGGAAGGGGGCGTTTCTATTTTTACCGGCAGATGATTAGAAAGGAATGCCATTACTTGTTTTCATAAAAATGGAAATAAAAATTATAAAATTAAAAATTCAAATAAAAATTATAAAAAGAATTACGGTTCTGAGATCGGCCTTTTTTTTTTTTTTTTGGAACTATTAACAATTTTCTTTTCAGACTCATCCATTGGCTCCCATCGTTCAGCATAATCCTTTCAATGTAGTGTATTCAAGTTCGTTTACGTTTTCAATAGTACTATGGCATCGACAACTGGTCCATAATTGTACCGAATTTAAAACTTAACTTCTTTTATTTTGTATTTTACTTTTTATCAATAGTATTTTTTCATATTTTTTGAGTACCACTTTAATTTGAAATTTCAGAAACTTTATCTTTTATTTATATACACCAACATTAATTAAGCAGCCATTAGAATCCCAAATATATTTATGAATTAAGATGAGGAGGTTTAAGGGGTATTTCCCCCTGTTGGTACTCCGTAAACGGTACGCCAGTTGCCAGCCTTACAAACCACGGAGTATTTACTGTACCTGAAAAAATCCGGTACTTCAAACCGGTTTCAGGTGAGATTGGGTCGAAGAATCGGCTTATAGAGCCGATCGCTCTCTTTCGAGAAAGGAGGGCTTTTGTCTTTAAGCTGAAGCAGCAGTCGCTTAAATTAAAATTTAATTTTGTGTCTGAAACCAACCCTATATATTATAATTCAGTAAGAACCGCCCCTTGTTGTGCCCGCACCTTGTTGTTTCATGTACAGTGGCGGGGCGTGGCTTAGATGGCAGGAGACTTCCCCATTGGTTAAAAGTTTCCGACGACCAGATTGAATGAGGGTCCTGTGCTCAGTGGAGCACATCTACGCAGTTGCGAATAATAAATTATAGCAACCATTAAAAGTTAACAGTAAATTTAGAAGTCTCATCCTATCTCAATTAAAACATCGGAATAATGGCGGAAGGAGACAAAAGTGATATTTTATTTTATTATTATTATTGATATTGAAAATGTAAGAAAGTGGAATCCAGGAATTTTATGGAGGTCTGAGGTCAGATGACCATTTTGTTGTTGAAAATGGAAATTTGTATTTTCTGTGGTTGTGTGCAAAGAATATTTGAGAATGAATCAGGCTATTTTCATGGTTCTGAATATTAATAAAAAATTTACGAGAGAGTTTGGTTATATGAGAATCTATTGTATCAATATTGAGGTGATTATGCAAAACACTATTTCTAATGAGCCAGGGTGCCCCAGTGATGATCCGAAGAATTTCATTTTGTAATATTTGAATTTTATTTTCATTGGTTTTGCATTGGTTTTTTCTCATAGTACCTATTTCGAGCTAAAGGCAGTTCTCCGATGTAAGATGCGTTTGCTGAAAATGAAGAATAAAATTTAGAGAGTATAATTTTTGTTACTTGAGAATAATTTACTGAAGATTTGAATTTAATAGATAATAAAGAATTATTTATATTAAAACATTCTTAATTACAAAATTTGATTTGTTTGAAAAGATAAAATACAATCATAGTAATGATAAATTCCATGATTAAAGTATACGGTGACTAAATCAAAGTTTAACATACCAAGAAAACTCCGATTTAATCTATAGCAATTACTATTCGAAAATTCAAATGAAACTAGAGAAAAAATGAGTAATGTAAAAAATAGAATGAGTAAAAATATTTGAACATTTTCAATAACAATTGTACAGGGAAGAACACTAGCGAAATACATACTGCCAAATCGTTACTAGTGTTAACAACTGCAGAAAGTAAAAAGAAAAAACTTTTACGTCTTTTAGTAGGAAAAACACAATAAAAGTTAAAAAAATGAAATTCTATCAAATTTTATAAATGAATCTAAAATTGTTTCATTAATACGATTATATTAAAAAGCTAAAAAAACCTTTAGAGATGCTACAACTTATTTTTATTATTTTGTTTCTGATAACTAATATTTTTTGATAATTTTCTCATAGTTTACAACAGGGGTCTCCAAACTTTCCAGCCTTAGGGCCATACTGTTTACTCCTACCGAGGGCCAAAACCATTTTATTTTTTCTGCCATTATCTATAGTTTCTAGACCAGTCGCCGAGGGATTTCAATTATTTGTTAGTTGTTATGCTTAAGTTAAATTTTGTGCTTATTACGCTTGTCATTAAACTATACCTAACAAGCCAATAAAACCGAGTTATTATCATTCTGTGTTTTTTTTTACTCAACTTATTACAGCAACAATACGCTGTCGCGGGCCGGATTGATTATACTGGTGGGCCCGCAGACCGTAGTTTGGCGACCCCTGGTTTACAAAATCCTAGAAAATGGTTCGTAGAATTCAAATAATTAACGAAACTTTCCGAATTCTGAGCATATTCCATCTGAACCAATGGTCAACAGCGGTGGGCACTTGCATACCGCTTCAAATCCATCCATTTCGCAAACATCTTTTCTTGCACCGCATTCTTCTTTTTTTTTCTCCACCTCACATTTGTCAGCACATAAAACAGACATAAGTTAAATGTTGTAAGGATAAAAATCTAAAAAACTGCTAGTATCATATTGAAAGTTATTGGGATCAGGACATGTTTTCTCTGGCACTCAAATAGAGACTACACAAATTACTATGCAATTTGAATTTTTTTTTTTCTTTCTAATGCAGCTGGCAAACACAGATAGCTTGGTCTGGGATGCTTTAAGGCAAGTGCTGCACAGACGTACTCATTTTGCATTACCCAGGGGGCGCGTGCAACTTGAAGATAAGCCACGGACGCGGAGTAACAATGCCCCGCAACGCTCTACAATCCTATTAGACCGGGACCTACTTTTTAAAGTGGATTCCGAACCACTACAAACAACCATGGCACCGCCGGGACTCGGACCCGAAACCTGTGGTACCGAATGCCAGAGCGCTAGCCATTCGGTCATCAGGCCCATAAGTCGCAATTGTAACTTAAATAAAAATATATGTTTAAATATATTTATTTTTCTTTTATTTTTGTTTACAAATGATTTAGGTGAAGATCTCAGAAAGAAAAAAGTACCTCTATATACGCACAACTATATTTATGTTATCATTTTTCAAACATCTTGATATATGATCATGTCAAATTGTCCGTCTTCTTAATTTCACAATGATTCTTAAAGTGAAGGTGAAGATCTTGTCTTTCTTTCATATGCATTTATGCATAAGTTTCATAAAGCTCAACAATATTTTTTTTAAATAACACAGAAAAGATTAAAAATCACTTTCGTAAGTCAACTTCTTAGATTCACATTATTATTAAAATTAAATTTAAATGGATTTACGTGAAAATCAACCCTAATTTGAAGAATTTTTTTATATAAGCGTAAAGGAGAAGTATTTTTTTTTTGTTTTTTTAAATATAAAATTAATTTTGTAAGGCGGTGAAGTAATAAAATTAGAAAATATTGCGCTAGCCACTCGGCCATTCAGACCCGCAATTTGAATATATTAGTGTTGAAAAATTCATGGTCACAAATCTATTTATTCATAAATAGTTTCTTCTTCATTGGCGCAACAGTCCCATGGGGGACCAAATCTGTCTGCCTAATGGCAGATTTCGTGATGTTCTCTTTTTACGCGGTAGAGTTGTCAGCCCTACGCCCAACACTCTACACTCATATTAGACCTGGATCAACGGTTTAAAGTGGAATCCGAACCACTACAAACATCCATGGCACCGCTGGGACTCGAACCCTGTGGCACCAGAGCGCAAGTCACTCGGTCATCAGGCCTCTCAGAAATAATTTATAACATATAAATTTCTAACCAACGCTATATGATACATTAATATTTTTTACAAACTATTCACAATATTATTTATAATTTTATATAATTAAAATTTTCTTTTTTAAAATAATTCGTTATTATTATTCATAAATAATTAATAAATTGTTATTTATTTGTTTATATTTTTTTTAATTTTTTGAATAAATTTATTTTAAATGAAATAAAACTAATAATATTTATTTCATATAAAATATAATAGAAATACATAGTCAGAAATGCATACAAAACCATATATTCGCACAAATTCTTTTTAATGCAAAATTTTACACAAATTTAATATCTAAATAAATATTTTTAGATTATATTTATTTTTATTCATTTTAGCTCAAAAATTTACAATAATTTAAAATCTAAGTAAATATTTTAAGATAATTTTTTTTTCGGTTTAATAAAAGTTTTCACAAACATAGTTTGTGTAAATATTTCATTTGTGAAATAAATACTTTCTTTAAGTTCTTCTAACAAGTGTTAAAAATAATGAATTAACCTCATTTTCGTATTTTAAAACTAATGATTTAATAAACTTATTAAAAAATGTACTCTGTTCTAATTTGTATTTTTGAAAAAATGCTAAATTCTAATAAACACTCAATTTTAATTTAGGTATATTGTTACTAGAACCCCAATTAGTTTCTCATGGATAAATTCTAGTTTAATTTTGATTGGAATAGTTTAATAAATAATAATTTATAATTGGAATAATAATTATAATTGGTTTGATAATTTTAATTGGAATAGTTTAATTTTGTTTCGGAATAAAGCTAGCGCTTTAGGATAATAACATAATTTAAAAAGAATTCTCCATTCTTATTGAAAATTAGAGAAATGAAAAATATTACTTAAAAAAACGCAAATAAAAATTATTTGGAGCATACTTAGTTAAAAAGAAAAGCAAATATTTTTTTTATTAAAAAGTTATACTGAATTTTAATTTCGTCAATTTGTTTTGAGGTAAAGCTGACGTCACAAGATTTTAATAAATTTAAAAAAATTAAAAATATTTTACATTCTTATTGAAAATTCCTGGAATCCCAGATTATTCTAAATCTTGACTTAAAATTATCTAATGCCTACTCATTTAATGGAAATAATCTTTTCTAAATAATCGCTAATTTTGTTTTAATTTCTTTAACTTATACTACATCTTTGTATTGGTATAAAGCTGGCGTGAAGCCTCATAAAAAAATTGGAAAAAATATTTTACTTCCTAATTGAAAATCACAGAAGTGAAAACTTTTTCTAAAATCGCGACTTAAAATTATAAAAGACTATATTAATAAAAATTACATAACTGCGGCTAATTATATAATGTATTACATAAAGACTTAAAATAATATATTGACTAGAAATGGAAATAGTTTTTCATAATTAAACTCTAGTTTAGTTTTTATTTCGGGGCTTTATACTACAGTTTTTTTATTGGTATAAAGCTGGTGTCATAGAATATTAATAAAATACAAAATGTGGAAAACTTTTTCTACTTCCTAATTGAAAATCATAGAAATGACAGGTGCTTTTAAAATCACGACTTCAACTATAAAAGGCTAAATTAATAATAATTATATAACTACAGCTAATTATATAATAAATTATGTAAAGTTTTAAAAAATGGAATGTAAAATGGAATAAAATTGGAAAGGTTTTTCAAAAGTAAACGCTAATTTATTTTTTTTTAAATTTTTTTATACTCCATCTTTGTATTGGGATAAAGCTGTCCCATAATATTAATAAAATTAAAAAATTGAAAAAAAATTCTACTTCCTAATTAAAAATCGCAGAAATAACAGAATCTTCTAAAATCACAACTTTAAATTATAAAAGGATAGATTAATGATAATTATATAACGGCAGCTGATTTTATTATAAATTATATAAAGATTTAAAATTATATGTGGAATTAAATAGAAATATAAATATAATTAGTCTATTAAATGGAAAATAAATAGTATTAAAATGGAAATTAAATAATTCTATTGTCTATTAAATGGAATTAATAGACTATAGAAATGGAAATATTTTTTCATAAGTATATGCTAGTTTAGTTTTAATTTCGGAAGTTATACTATAACTTTGTATTGATATAAAGCTGGCGTCATATGATACTTATATATTATCTAAGGCCTACTTATTTGATTTGAAATGGAAATGGTTTTTTCAAAAGTAAACATTAATTTTGATTTAATTTCGCTTTTTATAGTACAGCTTTGCATTAATATAAAGCTGTCACAAGATATTAAAGAATTCAAAAATTGTAGAAATATTTTATTTCCTGATTGAAAATCATAAAGATGTTTTTTAAATGCTAATTCCATACCTAATTTTGCCCACATTTGTATCAAAAAAGTTTTTGAATGAATATGTCTTTTGATATTTTAAGAAAATTTATTTTTATTTCAAAAGCACAAACTAGATTCTTGACAATAATTCCTTTAAAAAAAATAAAATAAATAAATTTAAAAAAAAACATAAATAAAAAAAAAATTAAAAAAACCCTTCATTTTTTTTTATTATTATATATTTTACTGACCTGCAATTCATAATTCAGACAATTTCGTTTTCAATATTATTGTATGACTTTTAACTTATTTCGATTGAGAATTTCTATGCCATTGAATAACATATTATATTTGCATGGAACGAGCATTGATTGAAGTGATAAAAGTTCACAGTGTTTCAAATTCGTAAATAAGAGCGTCACGATTCCAAATGGAATTCAACACAGTTACAAAGGCAATCACGCGAGAACCTGCTTTCACAAGTCATTTGCATGCATTATACATTGCGTCACCTTCCTCCTACAAGTAATCGTCCGAGTTTCTTGAAGATGAATACCTCGGTCTGTCGCCTGATTCTCATTTCTGTGGTCCAACAAATGCCAGTTCAATCGAAATGATTTTGTTTTGACTGCATACAGCTTGTATAAAGCCCCTCATTTGTTTATTTTTAATAAAATTGTAAAGTATCACCCATTGAAAAAGTAGATTGGGGTCAATTAAGTATGGAGAAAGAAGAATCACGGTTGATTTTTATGAAAGAAAGTTAATCATATGGACACAAAAGTAGGCCATTTCTTATAATTGAAACGTAGTAGTACGAACTATAATTAAAACGTAGGTGTTTAGAACACATTTATAAAGAATGAATGTATCGCGGCCAACGCAACATTATTTCATATATATGCCATTTAAAGCATGGAGAATCGAATTGTAAAAAAAAAATTATAGTTTACAATTTCAATAACGGTAGCAAAAATGGCACAGCATGCAAACTTATTTTAGGCAGCAAAATAAAAATAAATAAATAAATAAAAATAAGAATAAACTGATAACTTACTTATTCAAAACAAAGAAATTATTTTGCTGGACCGATATACAGGTTATCCATAAAAATTAAAATTCAAAGAATTCATAAAGAACAAAACGCATAACAACAGTCTTAAACAAATACGTTTACTTATGAAAAACTATTTCCATTTCTAGTCAAATAAGTATGACTTATATAATTTTGAATCGTTATTTTAGAAGAATCTGTTATTTCTGTGATTTTCAATAAGGAAGTAGAATAATTTTTTTCCAATTTTTTAATTTTATTAATATCCAATGACGCCAACTTTGCACCAATACAAAGAAAGCTGTCATATAACGCCCGAAATTAAAACTAAACTAGTGTTTACTTATGAAAAACTATTTCTCTTTCTAGTCATAAAAGTATGCCTTTTATAATTTTAAGTCATTATTTTAGAATCATCTGTCATTTCAGTGATTTTCAATAAGGAAATAGAATATTCTTTCCAATTTTTGAATTTCATTAATGTCCTCTGATACCAGCTTTATACTAATACAAAGCTGTAGTATAACACACGAAATTAAAATTAAACTATCATTTACTTATGAGAAACTATTTCTGTTTCTATTTCTCGTCAAATAAATATGTTTTATCTAATTTTAAATCTTTCTGTTAGAAGAATCTGTTATTTCTGTGATTTTCAATAAGGATATAAAATATTTCCACAATTTTGAATTTTATTAATATCCTATGAAGCCAGCTTTCATTGAAATGCCAGTTCAATCGAAATGATTTTGTTTTGACTGCGTACAGCTTGTATAAAGCCCCTTATATGTTTATTTTTAATAAAATTGTAAAGTATCACCCATTGCATAAGTAAAATGGGGCCAATTAAGTATGGAGAAAGAAGAGTCACGATTGATTTTTATGAAAGAAAGTTAATCATATGGACACAAAAGTAGGCCGCTTATTATATGTTGAATTGACTATTATTGAAACGTAGGTGTTAAGAGCTCAGTTATAAAAAATGAATGCATCGCGGCCAATGCAACATTATTTTATTTGTATGCCATTTAAAACATAGAATCAATTTTTAAAGAAAAAAAATGTAGTTTATATTTTCAATACCAGTAGCAAAAATGGCACAGCATACAAACTGATATTAGATAGAAAAATATAAATAAATAAAATAAATAAAAAATAAAAGTAAAGAAAGAAAGAAAAATAAGAAAGAAAGAAATAGAAAAAGAAATAAAAATAAATATTAAAATTAATATAAATAAAAATTAATAAATAAATAAAAAAAAGAAAAATAAAAAAAAAAAAAAAAATAATAAAGAAAAAGAAAGAAAAAGGAAAAATAAATAAAGAAAAAGAAAGAAAGGAAGAAAAATTAATATAAATAAAAATTAATAAATAAATAGAAAAAGAAAGAAAAAAAAATTAAAATTAAAAAAACAGATAACTTACTTATTCACAAACAAATATTACTTATTACAAAATATAAATAAATAAAATAAATAAAAAATAAAAGTAAAAAAGAAAGAAAAAAAATAAGAAATAAATAAAAAGAAAAAAGAAATAAAGAAATTCGAATAAAAATGAAAATTAATATAAATAAAAATTAATAAATAAATAAAAAAAAATAAAAAAAAAAAAAAAAATTAATATAAATAAAAATTAATAAATAAATTAAAAAAAAAAAAAAAAAAAAAAAAAAAAAAAGAAAGGGGAAAAAAAAAAATAATAATAATAATAATAAAAAGAAAAAAAGAAAGAAAAATTAATGTAAATAAAAATTAATAAATAAATAAAAAAAGAAGAAAAAAAATAAATAAAAATAAAAAGAAATGTGAAATAAAAAGAAAGAAAGAAAAAAAAATTAAAATTAAAAAACAGATAACTTACTTATTCACAACAAAAAAAAATTAATCTTTTGGTCTAATATATAAGTTAAGCATACAATATAAAAAGCATAACCGCAATCTTAAATAAATAAATAAAAAAAAAACTATTGAATTCCAAACGATTTTCTTTAACTGAAAAATCTCGTTTTCACTTTGAAGTAAAATTGGCTTTGCTTTCACCAGACGATCTTTTAGAACAATTTTAGAATATTTCTTTATTTAATTATATAATTATTAATTTGTGAAAGAAATTTAAATAAATATTATGTATAAAAAAAGCTCCTGAAAGAAATTAAAAATATTATGTATAAAAAAGCCTCTAAAAAATATTTAAATAAATATTATGCATTAAAAAACTCCCGAAAGAAATAAAAAATGTATAAAAAAGCTCATGAAATAAATTTAAATAAAGCAATTAGAATAACTCGTGTTGTTGTTTCTTATCCCACTTGGCTGGCCAAGCTCACGAGCCCACACGTACTCATGATTGAAGGGGAAGGAAGCAGCTTCTGTTGTGATGGAGCACCCGTAGGTAGAAGCCTGACTTTTGCTCCGTGACGCTCTTACAGTCATAAGAGACCGGGACCTACGGCTTAAAGGGGATTCCGAACCACTGCAAACATCCATGGCACCGCCGGGATTCGAACCCGAAACCTGTGGCACCGAGCGCCAGAGCGCCAGACACTCGGCCATTCAGGTCCCAAATTTGCCAACGGCACGCGGTGTTCCCAGATGGTCACCCACCCAAGTACTGACCGCGCCCAATGATGCTTGACTTCGGTGATCTAACGAGAACCGGTATATTCAGCATGGTACGGCCGTTGGCAGAATAACTCGTTGAAGAAATTTAAGATAAAAATAAACCAATCAGAAACGTTGAAAGTGATCAAGGAAGCAAAAAACTGATCAATGAAACGAAATTTTGTTTATGAAATGAAGAAGATATATTTGAACTCT
>BPLQ01008472.1:0-16946 GCA_021605075.1 Caerostris darwini | reverse complement strand
TTTTCGGAAATCGTTAGGGAATTCAACATTCCCAGATCCACTGTGTCAAGAGTGTGCCGAGAGTATGAAATTTCAGGCATAACATCCCACCATGGACAGCGCAGTGGTCGACCGCCTGCACTTAACGACCGAGACCGGCGACGTCTGCAAAGAGTCGTAAATTCTAACAGACAAAGCAACACTGCGTCAAATAACCGCAGAAATCAATGTGGGACGTACAAGGGACTTGTCTGTTAGAACTGTGCGGAGAAATTTGGCTTTCTTGGGCTATTCCAGCAGAAGACCGACTCGAGTGCCTTTACTGACAGAACGACATCGCTTGCAGCGACTCTCGTGGGCACGTAGAGCATATCGGTTGGTCCCTAGATGAATGGAAAACCGTGGCCTGGTCCGATGAGTCACGATTTCAGTTGGTAAGAGCTGATGGTAGGGTTCGAGTGTGGCGCAGACCCCACGAAGCCATGGACCCAAACTGTCAGCAAGGCACTGTTCAAGCTGGTGGTGGCTCCGTAATGGTGTGGGCTGTTTTCATGCCATGGACTTGGTCCTCTGGTGCGACTGGACCGAACATTGACTGGAAAATGCTTATGTTCAGCTACTTGGAGATCACTTGCAGCCATTCATAGGACTTCATGTACCCAAACAACGATGGGATTTTTGCTGGATGACAATGCGCCATGTCACCCGGGCCACAACTGTTCGCGATTGGTTTGAAGAACATTCTGGACAATTCCAACGATGATCTGACCACTAAGATCGCCCGACATGGATCCCATCTGAGGCATTTATAGGACATCATCGAGAGGTCTGTTCGTGCCCAAAATCCTGCACCATCAACGCTTTCACAATGTTGGACGTCTATCGAGACAGCGTGGCTCCGGCATATTCCACCGCAGAGACTTCCAACGACTTGTTGAGTCCATGCCACGTCAATTGCTGCACTTCTCGGGCGAAAGGAGGGCCGACACGATATTAAGAGGTATCCCATGACTTTTGTCACTTCAGTGTATATGTAGGATTTGTTTGTGTGGTAATCAGCAGACGGCGTCACCTCACGGACAGAGCCTGTCTTTGACAGAGCCTGTTTACAAGGTGGGGGAGTATTCAACTTTGAACTCTGACCCCACGAGAAGGGGACGGGGCCCCGTAGATGGGCGCGGAGGAGAGAGAACGCTGGCAGGAACGATTGGGGCAGGATGCGGACGAACAACGAGAGAGTGGAGATGAGTTTTGGCTTGATTAATAACCAATGTAAATATTATTGTAAATTATAGAACCAATTAAATGGCTTTATTTAAAGAAACGCAGGACTTTTATTGTGTCTGTCAAATCCCCTAGACACCCACTGCAAAAGTGTAGCAACTGTTAGACTGGAAAAGAAGTATAACAAAACTGTACTTTCGACCGGGATGAATCTATTGAAACCGATGTAAACCCTACATATATATAAACGATCTTGGTTTCCGATGTAGCTCTACTTTTCATATTTCTTTAACATTGAAGTCAATAAATTAACTTCTAAAGTCAGGTTTCCCTCTAAAAAATATTAACTATTTACAACAGTATACATCAGCTGTATATATTGGGTTGCCAAGAAAGTTTTCATCATTTAATAGCATAGCGAGAACCGAAAGAACTTTTTTGCTAACCCAATAGAAGTAAGAATTTTTGAAATTAAGATTGGCCATCGAGTTGCACATTTAAAGCTCCATTAATGTATGTTCTTTTACTTAATTATACGCAATCTGTTTTCAAATACACCACGGGGCTTTCAAAATAAAGTTCTGAAAATCTTTACACGCATTAGAACAATACTCGATAAAAAAAATGTAATGAAGGATTGATAATAATAGTAATAAAGGAAAAGAAAAATAATAAAAAGCATGTAAAGATAACTAGCTAACATACACATTAATCGAAATTAATTACATTGAAAGAATTCGCAAATGTATCAAACGGGGAAAAAAAAAGGGTCCGTTTCCACAAATGGCATAAGAGCAATAGGTCAATATTTCTTTAGAATTCAAAGCTTTTGCTTAAGAATCTTTCTATTGTGTTCTACACTTGATAATGATGTGCTCTACATTCTAAATCTCTCCAATAGTACAATTACACAAATTACATCATTTAAGATGGAATCTGTAAAGATATTCTCCAAAATCATCATGCCCTAATAATAAAATGAATAATTTTGATTCTTTGCGACCACATCTTTTTTCCCTCAAAACGGGACATCTATAAATTTTATTTATGTGTAATGAAAAAGGATTTAATTTCCTAGTTTTTATTTGTTATTTAAAAGAATAGAAGTGAATATGTGAAAATAAATTATTTATGCGATCTTTATATTTTTCTGAAAATATTTCCATGAGTGTCGTTGGTGTTCATTTCAAATAAAAATGATAATCCGTTGAAGATTTCTTAAAAGTTACCTTGGACAAAAATAAATATTGTTTTAAAAATTACATCTGTGCAAACTTGCAAACTTGCATCTGTGCTGCTCCGCTCGTCTACAACTTATTCATAAGTGAAAAGAAACTTTCTGAGCTGTTTTTAGTGCAAGACACACATAAAATGTATTCAATAGTCATATGAAAGCTCATACGATTTTATTTATTGGCGTGAAGAGTGTTTAAACAATTTCACCCGCCGACTGTCAATGTTGCTTATGAATGCATGTCTATCTGTATGTATCCTGCATGTCTATCTGTATTGACCATCTGTAGGTATCAATCTGTGCGTTTTTGGCGTCCTGCAGCTCTGTTTGACAATATGATAGGCATCCTAAAAACGACATGATCTCGATCAAATTAGGAAGTTTGGTCTTATTTGGTATACTCCTATTCCCATTACTGATGACTATTGATAACAAGTGTTCTTCGATTAATAGTATCATCAAGATATTCATCTTATTTGAAATGTTTTTAGTGCCGGACAGACATAAAATGCAGTTGCCTGATGGCCAATTTGGCAAGTGCTCTAGCCTTTAGTACCTCACGATTCATGTTCGAATCCAGAAGGTGGCATAGATGTTTGTTAGTGGTTCGGAATTCACATTAAACTGTCCGTCTTACTCCGTTTAGCCTAAAGTGTGCAAACAAATGCCCATAGAGCTACAAACTATAAAACCTATTCAATAATCATATGGAAGTTCACATGATTTAATTTATTAGTGAGAAAGAAACCTTCTAAACAATTCCACCCAACGACTTTCAATGTTGCGTATGCATATCATCATCACCATGCTATTAGGCGCTTCTGTTAAAAATTTCACGATGTTTGTTTAATTGTTAACTAGGTTGCTGGCTTTCTTTCCAAAAAACAGGACGTTTTGGCGTCCTACAACTTTGTTTGACAGCCGGAAAGGCAACCTTAAAATGGCATGGTCCCCTTAAAAATGGGACATATGGTCTTATTTGATATATCCCTATTCCCATTTATTATTTATTGGTAACAAGTGTTCTGCCATTAACATAGTCATCAACATATTGTTCTTATTTTAAAATAAAATTTTAATTACTTGATATTAATGAATGCAAACAAAAGGATAAGGGTTTGGCTTTTAGACTTTATCTTTCATGCAGACACATAAAATAACTAAACTCTTAAGCAATTGTAACAGATGAAAACAAACATTTTACAAAAAGTGAACTTGTAGACTAGACTTCCTAATTAAGCCGCCAATTTATTAGTGTTAAAAAAAGCGTTTAAACAATTCCACCCAACGACTTTCAATGTTGCTTATGCCTGCATGTCATCATCGCCGTGCGATTGGGAGCTTCTGCAAAATCTTTAAAAATTTCATGATTTTTGTTTAAATGCTTACTAGGTTGCTGGCTTTCTTTCTAAATACAGGACGTTTTGTCCTCCTGCAGCTCTGTTTGACGACAGGATAGGAAACCTTAAATAGACATAGTCCCTCCAAGGACGTATGATCTTTTTGGTATACTCCTAATCCCATTTTTTTATTGATCATTTAATACTAACAAATATCATTCCATTAATATCATCGTCAAGATCTTCAACTTATTTGAAAATAAATTTTTTTTCTTCATTTGCGTAACAACCCCATGGTGGGCCAAGACCAACTACCTAATGGCAGATTTTGAGACAGGAGATGTTTTTTTTTTACGGGGTAGGGTTGTCAACCATACGCCTAACAGTCATATTAGGCCATAGGGGTCTAACGGCCGAGTGGCTAGCGCTCTGGCGCTCGGTACCATCGGTATCGGGTTCGAATGCCGGCAGTGCCCATGGATGTTTGTAGTGGTTCAGAATCCACTTTAAGCCGTAGGTCCCGGTCTCATATGGCCGTAGAACGTCACAGAACCCAATCAGACTTCTTCTCACCTACATCATTCCCAAACTGTAAAGGGGCAACTCAGCTCTAGGCGCAGTGATGTGGTGTGGTGCAATAGTAGTAGTCATATTAGACCCCGACCTACGGTTTGCAGTGGATTCTAAACCACTGCAAGCATCCATGGCGTCTCCGGAACCCGAAACCTGTGTCACTGATCCCCAGAGCGTTAGTCACTCGGTCCCAATTTTAATTACTTGTCATCATCGCCGTGCTATTGGGAGCTTCTGTCAAAAATTTCAAGATATTTATATAATTGCTAACTAGGTTGCCTGCTTTCTTTCTAAAAGCAAGTTGTTTCGGCGTCCTACAGCACTGTTTGACAACAGAAGAGGCAACCTAAAATCGATCGACAAAATGGATTGTATGGTCTTTTTTGGTATACTCATAATCCCATTTTTTATTGATCATTTACTGGCAACAAGTATTCTTCTATTAATATCATCATCAAGATCTTCATCTTATTTGAAAATAAAATGTTTCTTCTTCATTTGCGCAACAACCCTATGGTGGGCCAAAACCAACTGCCTAATGGCAGATTTCGAAACAAGAGATGTTTTTATTTTTACGGGTAGGGTTGTCAGCCCTTACTCCCAACGATCTACAGCCGTATTAGATCAGGACCTAGGATTTAAAGTGGATTTTGAACCTCTACAAACATCCATGGCACCTCCGAGACCCGATCCCGAAACCTGTGCCACTGAACCGCAGAGCGCTAGCCACTCGGCCCCAATTTTAATTACTTAATATTAATAAATGTAACTAACAGAACCTTTAAATCTTTTTTACCGGTCATTCATACATAAATAACTAAGCACTTAAACCAAACGTAACAGGTGAAAATGGCATTTAGCAAACATTTTACAAAGAGGCGAAAACTAGAACTTGTCGCAACCTTCCTAATTAAGCCGTTTCCACCCTCTGAGAGGCGTCTGGCATTCAAAGTAGCCCCCCGATAGCCAAAGTAGCCAACAGGTAAGGACCCTTACCTGTTGTCCATTTGATGTATTTGCATTCTCCCTGAAACCTTTAGCCCGAGCTTCTCCAGAGGGACAACTTAGAGTACCACGGACATCAATTTGAGAACCACTGGCCTAATCATACTCACTTAAAATTGTAGCCTGATGGATATTTTCGAAAGATGAAGCTTTTGTTGATTGCAAACATGTTTAAAATGTTTTTGATCAATTGAGTTATGGCTACTTTGAAGGAAGAAATCAGAAAATTAGATTTGAGTCTAATTCTTATATATTTTTAAATGATGAGCTTTTGGAATTGATAAAATTCGTCGGAAATAAATTATAAATTTTCTTTAAATTCTTACCTAGGAAAGAAATACTGGTCAAATCAATATTTAAAAATAATTTTTCATTGTAATAGTATACTCTTCTTCTTTGGCTCTTGGTGGGCCAAGGCCGTCTGTCTACTGCAGAATTCGAAACAGGAGATGTTGTTCTTTTTACAGGGTAAGGTTGTCAGCCTTACGCTTTATAGTCATATTAGATCAGGAGCTGCGGTTTAAAGTGGATTCCGAACCACTACAAACATTCATGGCACGGCCGGAGCCCGAATCCGGAGTCTGTGTTACCTAGCACCAGAGCGCTAGTCACTAGGCCCCAATTTTAGTTACTTAATATTAATAAATGCAACCAAAATAAAAAAGGAAAATGCCTTTTAAACCTTATTTCACCAGTAATGCATACATAAATAACTAAATTCTTAAACAAACGTAACAGGTGAGAATGGCATTTAGCAAACATTTTCCAAAGAGGCGAAAACTAGAACTTGTCGCAACCTTCCTAATTAAGCCGTTTCCACCCTCTGAGAGGCGTCTGGCATTCAAAGTAGCCCGATTTTGATTCTGGTTCCTTACCTGTTGTCCATTTTCCGACAGCCCCTGTTTGCCGGGGCGCCCTCTTTGTTTATAGGGCGGCCTCACGCGAACTTCTCGTTAGGGCCCTCTCTAGAAAGTGAAGTAATGAACACGGAGGCGTCACTAATGCATATATACCCTCTGTCACAAAACATGCTAAAGTGTTGCCAGTCACGTGAACGGACCTTTAATATACGTCACATTTTTCCACCATTTTTTAACTTGGATTTCTTTTTCCTTTTATCTTTTTTTTTCCCATTTCTAGCTCCCTATGAAGTTTTTTCTTTTTTTCTTTTTTAGATTTTTCTTTTTTTTTTTAGCGAGAATGGTGTTCCAGGAAGGCTTTAGATTGGAAGTCTGGTTTTGATTTATTGCTTTTAAGTTTTCCCGCCCATTTTTTTTCTTCTTTTTTTTGCTGCAGTGTTGATTGGAGATTTCAAGAATTGAACCGCAAGTGGTTAAGGTTGGATACACGCAGACTTAAAAGTTAAAAGATTGAGTTTGAAAAGGTCATTATACTGTTCTGTGAGAGAGAGTAATCTGTACTTCTCTGAGTACATGTAAAGAAAATGGTGGGGAAATTTACGTACGTAAAATATTCATAAATATTTTTTTCATAAAATATTTCATATATATATGATAATAATAATTTATAATTATTATAATAAGTAATAATTTATAATTATAATAAATTATATAAATTAAATAATTATAAACATTATAATAATAATTTATAATTATTATCATAATGTTTATAATTATTTAATTTATAATTTAATATTTAAAACAAAAGACCAATTTTTAAAATTCCCCAAAATTAAGAATTTAAAATATTAATGAATAATTCTGATATAATATATGTATATTATATAAATATATATATATATGTATGTATGTATGTATGTGTGCGTTTTGTTGTTGTTCTATTGCAGCTGGCAATATAGAGATAGTCAATCTTAATGCCATAAGCAACGGCTGCGCCGCTGTTATTAATTGCCCAGCGGCTTGCGCCGCTGTTACTACCCCAATATATATATATATATATATATGCGGTAGTGTATATACGTAAATTTTTCATAAATATTATATCATATATATATATATATATATATATGACAATAATAATTTCTAATTATTATTATTAATTTATAATTTTATATTTAAAAGAAATTACCAATTTTTAAAATTTATGTAATAAAAATAATAAATTCGTCAAATTTAAGTACTTAAAATAATGAATACATTAATATACGCTGAAATATTATCTTTTAATAATTATGATATAATATAGATATATGTTGTTGTTATTGTTCTAATGCAGTTGGTAATATAGAGACAGTTAATCTTTATGCTATAAGCATTTTTTATGTACAAAGATATAATAATAACATTTAAACATTTTTTATTTTCAAACATATACATTTACATAAACACCTACATTTTTTAAAACATGAAAACTCACTTGTTGTATGCAATATAGAACTTTTCAAAATAAAAGAAAGTTTTTTTTATGTAGATAAATATTATATAAGAATTATTATTTCGATATCTGTAAAGTATAAACTTTATTATAATAAAATTTAATATAAAACTAATCACAAAAAAAAAAATTTAGATTTAGTTCTAGGAAATTGTTTATTTGGATTCAAATTTAAAGCAAAAAAGGTGCATTCAAGATTGATTTCTTTTGCAGGATTTTTTAAATGTAAATTGCAATGATGAATAAATATTCTTTTCAATTAAAATTTTACAATAAATCCAAACATAAATACTACTGTGTCCAAAGAGTAAGACCAGTTTTCAATTTAGAATTCCGGGAGTTTAAGAAATTTCAATTTTTTTTTTTTTTTTTAGGTTGTTGGCATTGTCCTTCACATCTGTGTGAAATTTGACGACAAAATATTCATTAGTGTTTGAATTGCGCTTAGCTTTGTGAGACGCTAAAACTAATTCCGGCAATTTTTGAAATGTCTGAATTAATTGAACAAAGAACTTGCATTACATTTTTTAGCGGAAACGTATCGAATGTTGCAGAAGGCATTCGGTGAGCATTCCTATTTTAGAAATTACTGTTTGGAAGTGATATAAACAGTTCAAAGTAGGCAGAGAATGCGTTGAAGGTGAAGAGCCTTCTGGTTGTGCTTGCAAACCACCGATTTACAATTAGAGACATGCTGACGATGTTGGAATTTCAAAAGGATCGGGCAATTCCATTTTGGGCCTCAAGCACGTCAAATCTCGATTGGTATCGAAAATACTGAATGCGCCAGCTCACACTGCATTGATTCTTCGTGACCTTTTCGCCAAAAATGAAACCCATATCGTTCTACAACCACCATATTCACACCGTGCGACTTCTGGCTATTCCCTAAACTCACAAGACCACTCCGGGGACACTGTTTTGAGTCGATTGAAGAGATTCAACGTGAATCGCTTTGAACGCTATTCCTGCAGATTACTTCTTAGCATGCATTGAGGATTGTAAAAAACGGTGGCATACGTGCATTGTGTCCGGAGGGGATTACTTTGAAGGTGATGAAGTAAATTTGGAGGAATAAATAAAGAGTTTTTAAAAAAAATAATAATTGGTCTTACTTTTGGGGACAGTACTTATTACTACCCAAAATCCTTACTCAAATGCCTAGTCATTAAAAAGTTATCAAAACTCACGCAAAATAATAATAATAATAACTTTCTGTGTAAAATTCAACGCAAACTGTTTATCTAGACTAGATTCAAAGCAAACTGTTTATCTGTTTATCTGATTTCTGGGATAAAAAAGACAACTTCGCTAGATTGTTGATGTTTTACCACCAACGGTCAAAGCGCTTAGAGAGATTGTTGGTCAAAAGGATAGATGTCAACGCACGAGAACAGATGATACTAAATAAAGCTATATCCAAACTCTTATTGAAATATCTAACCATTGGAAAAGTTGTCAGAACCACAAAACAAACCTCTCTTTTTGTGCATGTAAAACTGTTTAAAAGGATTCGGTTGATTCCTGGGATAATTGAAATAGCCTCACCAGAGTAGTAATTTTTACTTCAAGGAAGTAATGTTAACGTGTTGATGTCAACATTAACAAGTACATCAATGAGTCACTCACTACATTACGAATCTCTACATGAGTTCATGGTCAAAAAGCGTAAATGTCTCTACTTCAGAGAAATAATATAACTTTTGTTTTTTGTTTTTAACTGAAAAATTTGAATGGAACTTTAAGATTAAAAAAAAACTTTATTTAAAATGTATACAGAATTTCAAAAAATAGTAATCGATATGCATTTTTCAATCAATCAATCTTCCCCTGAAGAATTTTAAAAAATAACGATGGATGGATATGTTTCAAAATCAGTGCTTTCACATTCAATTCAAACTCAAATCCCACATCCCAAAATCCTTATTTAAATACCTAATCAGTGAAAAAACTCACATAACTCATGCAAAAAATATCACCTTGCACTTGCAAAAACTTAATTTCGGGCAAAATGTTCACCTGATTCGGTTAATTTATGGCAGAATAGAAATATCCTTACCCAGTTGGAGAATCCGAAAGCATAAATGCCCCCATATTGGCAAAGATGATGACGATAATAAGAATTAATCTTTAGATTTTAACCGTAAATATCGAATGGAATTTTAAAGGAAAAAACCTCCTTTAAAATCAATCTTCTCCTGAAGAATTTTTAAAAATAGTGACGGATGGATATATTGAAAAATAAGAGCTCTCACAATCAATTCAAATTCAAATCCTTAAACAAATACCAAATCAATGGTTAAACTCCCAGAGCACATGCAAAAAAATCACTTTTCTTGTACTTGCAAAAACTTTATTTTATGCAAAATGTTCATCTGAATCCGGATGATTTTGGGATGACAGAGATGTCCTCACATCTTTCTCACTTGGGTGACATTTATACTTTTGGACTATAACTTCATAGTCCAAAAGTATAAATGTCACCCCAGTGAGAAAGATGGTGACGATAATAAAAACTGCTTTAGATTTTAACAGAAAAAAATTGTATGAAACTTTAAAAATCAATCTTCCGCTGACGAACTTTAAAAAATAGTGATGATTGGATATGTTTCAAAATCAGTGCTTTCACTTTCAATTCAAACTGACATCCAACATTCTAAACTACTTATCCAAATACCTAATCGGTGGTAAAACTCCCAGAACTTATGCAAAAAAATCAATTTTCTTGCATTTGAAAAAATTTATTTTATGCAAAATGTTAATCTGTGTCCGGATGATTTTGGGATGTCAGAGATGTCCTCATCCGTATTATAAGTTCGAAAGCCTAAATATGAAACACACTATCATCACCATCTCCACAGTGCCTCCACATTGGAAAATGCGGTAACAAGAACTGTTTTAAATTTTAGCAGAAAATATCGTAAAGAACTTTAAAAATAGTGATGGGGAAACTTCCATTAAAATGAATCTTCCCCTGAAGAATATTATAAAATAGTAATGGATGGATATGTTTCAAAATCAATACACTCACATTCAATTGAAACTGACATCCAACATTCCAAAATCCTTATTCAATTAACTAATCAGTGGTAAAACTCCCAGAACTCATGCAAAACAAAATCACTTTTCTTGCACTTGCAAAAACGTTTTTTTATGCAAAGTATTCATCCGAAACCGGATGATTTTGGGATGACAGAGATGTCTTCACCCCGTATTATAAGTTCATGTTCCAAAAGCATAAAGTGGGAAAGATAATGACGATAATAAGAACTGCTTTAAATTTTAACAGAAAATATCTTATGTAACTTTAAAGTGAAAAAAAAAGCTTCCATTAAAATGAATCTTCCCCTGAAGAATATTATAAAATAGTGATGGATGGATATGTTTCAAAATCAATGCTCTCACATTCAATTCAAACTGACATCCAACATTCCAAAATCCTTATTCAATTAACTAATCAGTGATAACTCATGCAAAGGAAAAAAATCACTTTTCTTGCACTTGCAAAAACATTATTTTTTACAAAATGTTCATCTGAATCCGGATGACTTCGAGATGACAGAGATGTCCTCACTCCGTGTTATAAGTTCATGGTCCAAAAGCATAAATGTGGAACACGCTATCATCATCATCTCCACAGTTCCTCCATATTGGAGAATATGTTGACGATAACAAGAACTGCTTCAGATTTTAACAGAAAATATCGTAAAGAACTTTAAGGGGGGAAAAACTTACATTAAACTAAATCTTCCCCTGAAGAATTTCAAAAAATAGTAATGGAGAGATATGTTTCAAAATCAATACACTCACATTCCATAGAAACTCACATCCAACATTCCAAAATCCTTATTCAAATACCTAATCAGCGGTAAAACTCCCAGAACTCATGCAAAAAAAAAAATCACTTTTCTTGCACTTGAAAAAACGTTTTTTTAATGCAAAATGTTCATCTGAAAACGGATAATTTTTGGATGACAGAGATGTCCTCGCCCCATGTTATAAATTCATGGTCCAAAAGCACAAATAGGAAACATACTATCCTCACCATCTCCGCATTGGAAAAGATGTTGACGATAACAAGAACTGCTTTAGATTTTAAGAGAAAATATCGTATAGAACTAGGAGGAAAAAAAAAAAAACTTCCATTAAAATGAATCTTCCCCTGAAGAATTTCCCAAAAATAGTGATGGATGGATATGTTTCAAAATCAGTGCTCTCACAATCAATTCAAACCCAAATCCAACATCCCAAAATCCCTATTCAAATTCCTAATCAGTAGAAAAGCTGTCAAAACAACTCTCTCCCATGGAAGAAAAAGAAAAAAAGACGTCTCCTCTCGCTCCTCGTGTAAAAACTTAGTTTCTGGTGCAAACTGTTTATCCGGATCCGGATGATCCCCCCGAGGCAAAAGGGGTGGATGACAGAGATGGCTTCTTTTGCATAAAGTGGCCGGATGAAGGCGAGCGCCAAATCTCCCACTCCAAGACGAGAAACGATACGCAGGGAGAGAAAGTGATGAATATTGGTAATATCAAAGTGTCAGAGTCGGGATAATATTTAGTTGAGCATTCTCTGACGTGTCAAGCGGGCCATTCTGCAGAGACGGGGACAGCTTTAGTGGCAATGACACGCAGGTCCCCCAAGAGATGCGACAGGATGCACCGTGAAAAAAGAGCCTCGCGGGGGTACACTCTAGGGTTGCACTCCGTGTGCCCTGCCTTGGCGGCGCTTTGGCGATTTGTCCTTTTTTTTTGATTGAATGGTTGATGGTCCCCGTTTGTTTTTAATTAAGTCACTCTTTTTTTGCTCCAATATGTGAATGAAATAAATCCGTCAAAGTCAATATAATGAGGAAAATAGATGAAATAGTGTTTATGTTTAATTTTAAAGTTAAAATGGAAAAATTTATTCCACATTTTTTAAGGAATATTTTCTTCTAATCTTCCGTAATAATTATATTAATAATAATATAATATTTTCCATATGGTAGATTTTAGATTTAATAAATAGATATAAACTAGTCAAAAAGTATAAAGATTATCTAATTTATCTATTTATCAAACCTAAAATATACCATGTGGAAAAAATTAGATATTATGAGTATAATTATTTCTGAACCAAAGGATAATTGTCGATGTTTAAGACATTTATGAAAATTATTATGTTATTGTTGTTGTTGTTTCTTATCACACATGGCAGACATCTAGATCAATCCCATGAACCCGTGTGATCGTATGGTTGAAGGGAAAGAGTAGCTTTATCTTCTTCTTCGTCGGCGCAACAGCCCCATGATGGGTCAAGGCCGTCTGCCTACAGCCAAATTTCGAGACAGGAGATTTTTCTTTTTACGGGGTAAGGTTGTCAGCCCTACGCCCCAACGCTCTACAGATGTATCAGATCGGGACTTACAGTTTAAAATGGATTCCTAACCACTATAAACACCCATAGCACCACAAACCAGTAACCTGTGTCACTGAGCCTTAGTAACTCGGCCATCAGGCCCCATATATATATATATATATATATATAGATAGATAGATAGATAGATAGATATACATGTGTATATATTGCGAGAGTGACTTTTGAGTGATTTTTTTTCTAGCCTACACCAGAAACAGCACAATTTACTTATGAAATTTTATGAAATCTATCATCCTGAAATTTAAAAAAAAAACATTACCTTTCGGATGACTCAAATTAAAAAAAAAATTTATTTATTGAGAAAACCACACATAAAATTGAAAATTATAGTTAGATCCCTTTGAAAAATTCGTTTACCATTTCGTTTATTATTAATTATTGAAATAAAGTATATAAACCTATCATACACAGATTTTTATGATGATAGTTCATCATCCTATTGAAATACACTGGTGGAAAAATTAAGAGATGGAAGACATTTTCCCAAATATCTAAAAAAATACTGAATATAAATAAATGAAATTTGGTATGGATATAGCTTATTCCAATGTAATAAAGTATGCAAAACAAAAATGAAAGTGCCATTCACTGGCATGACCTATTGCCAATAAATCCAATGTAGTCTGAACTTAAGGATAAAAGATGACAATAAAAATGAGGCTTGTACAGTGTGTGTTGCCTCTAGTATGGTGTATGGTCACCCCTGACAGATGGACAGCATGCATAACGAGTATGCATGCTATTAATAAGGGAGTTAAGGAGGGCTTGTGGAAGACCCTCCCATTCTTCCACCAGAGCAATTTTTAACTCTAGAATGGTTCTGGAGGGAGGTTGGCGCATCGTAATAGCTCTCCCAAGAGCATCCCAAGCATGTTCAATAGGATTCAGGTCAGGGGATTATGCATCATGCATTATGAATGAGTTATATTTGGCGATATACAGAATTGTTTTGGTGAAACACAATCCTTATAATATTTGATAAAGGAATTCTACATATCGAATTGTTATACAGTTAGTATTAGATATTTTTCGAGGAAATATTATTCCTTCTGTCAGTTGAATATGGCACAAATAATAAAGTGGCATATAAAATTAACAAATAATTTGTGGAATTGAATTGTAGATTACTGTATTAATATATGAATTTGTTTCAATAAAAATGTTCACAGACAATGGAATCTTAAAATAAGACGATATTTTTTAAAGACTTGTTAAACATCTTATGAACACAGTTTTCTATTTGAAATATATAGTAAATATTATTATTAATTTAATTAATTAAAAAATTAAAAAATATTTTCCAATAAATTTTTTTTATTATAATTAATTTTTGCTTCTGAGCGCCAAAATAGAGTCTAATAGTAGTCACAAAATTAGAATTATAACAGAATAACTACTGCCTGTTGGCGATTTGGCTTGCGCTCTGGCCTTCAGGTTCGAATCCTGGCGGTGCATGAATATTTGTTAGTTGGTTGGAATAATGTTAAACTGTAGGTCCCAGTCTAATTAGCCTAAATGTGCAAAAAATCATCTTTGAGCGACTAACCAAACTAAAAAAATATTTACCATCAAAAAACAGAAAAAAAAAATGCATTACTTAAGCTGTAGGAATAAATTTTTCAATCATTTCATAATATATTATTTTTTTAATTTTAATTTTTTGCGGTATTTTTCCCTATATGAAATTTATTTACTAATAAATCAAAATTCCAAACCTTGTAAGATCTTTGCAGCTTTTCCTATATTCAAAATTCAATATGAAATGTTGTGTGTTAAAAAACAATTCGAATTTTTTTTTTTTTTTTTCAATTTGCACTATATTTTTCAATATAATTTTAAGTTATTTCAAATATTTTAGGAATCGTTAATATTTTTTTAAATTTTTTTTATGTATTTGTTAAGTAAATGAAATTAAAACAGGAAGGCAGTAAAGTATTTTAAATTGTTTCAATTTAAAAATTTTAAATAAAGCTATTTTAGAGTTTAAATTTAAGTTAAAGAAAATATATTTCGATACATTTCATGTTATTTTGTTTTTTTCTTAAAATAAATTTATATCTACTAATTTAAATTGTGTTTTTTTTCGGGGAAAGGTTTATTTTATGCAAAAAGAAATGACAAAAAAAATGGAGAAATCATCTTATGCAAAATAATAATAATAATAGTATTTGTTTAATTTTGTAAATATTGTATAAAAATAGTTTTTTAATTTTGTAAATATTGTATAAAAGTAATTTTTTAATTTTGTAAAGATTGTATAAAAGTAGTTCTTTAATTTTGTGAACATTGTATAAAAGTAATTGTTTAATTTTGTAAATATTGTATAAGACATAAACATGAATATGTCTTATCAGAATAAATATTCAGTTATTCTCACTGTCTATAACCATACAGGATTGCTGTGATTTTTTTACTTTTTTTTAATAATTATAGAGTATATAATTTTACTTTTAAAATAAATTACAAACTACAGTACTATATTAATTATAGTATACCACATAAAAATTAAGATATTTTACTTAGACTTTTTATATGCAAAGCACGAAATAAATAATTCATTGTTAAATAGTTCTGTTAACCAAATAAGTTAGCATAACTATTTAATAATTCAATAAAATACTGGCAGACTTTAAAATTTCTACACTCGTACGATTACCATAGCTGAATACATTTGAAACAATTTTTGTTTCATTATATCTTATAGAATCTATTTTATGGTTGTCATACACTTTAAAAACCAAAAGTGTTCGTTTAATAATACGGCGTATTTAAATTTCAGATGTCCTTGCAGTTCTGAGAATTCGAAAGAAGTGATAAAATATTTTATCAGTGCTATCAAAACTCACAAAATATTTTATAAAACGCTCTTTATCATTGCTATCTCCTTGAAAGCAATATGAAAGTTCTCTAATCGCCTCTTTACATCTGCTACTATAAAATATCTAACGCCATTTGACCAACATTAAACTCGATATATATTCAGAAGATGGTGCTACTTTTTCTCTTTTATGTTTCTCTGGAGTTGCAACAGACCAAGAACGTAGCAACGAGGTTGAAATTGTTATCAAGTAGAAAAATATGAGTAATATTGTCGCACCATTTTTATTATACTATTATGTAACGTTTTTGGCGTAATCAATAAATAAAAAACATCAGAAAAGCTGAAAGTTTTTAAACCTTTTAAGAGAATTTTTTTAGTGAAAAGATTTTTGTTAACTTTTATTGCATTTTATTTTATTTTATTTTCCTTTATTCAAATTTCAAAATGAAATTTTGTGTGTAAAAAAACAATTTGAATGTTGTTGTTTTTTTTGTTCAATTTGTGCTATATCTTTCATTGTAGTTTCAATCTTCTTCAAATATTTTAAGAAGCGTTAATGTTTTTAAAAGTTCTTTTAATACATTTGTTAAATAATTTAAATTATATAAGAAGACAGCAAAGTATTTTAAATTGTTTAATGTATTGTCTATACCCATACATGGTTAATGTTAGCCTTAAAAAATAAGAAAAATCGATTGAAGGCACAAAAAAAATAATAATAATATCCATAGGTAATTTTTTATAAATTTAGGTATTTTTTGATTAACGAGGCAGGCACTAAATTGCCAAATGTGGTAACCTAATTAAAAAATCGTGTAATAACCGGTTGAAATTGCTATGAAGTCGAAAAACTGTAGATATAGATAGATACTAGATAGATCATACTAGAGATAGAACAATATTTTGCCATTTTATTATATAAGTATTTTTTGTTTTAATCAATAAATAAAAAACACCAGAAAAACTGAGGATTTTAAAAAACTTTTTAAGGAAT
>BPLQ01008471.1:57500-202909 GCA_021605075.1 Caerostris darwini | reverse complement strand
TGGAAAAACTCACAAAGAGGCTGTTTCCAATTTTAGAACAAGAACTGGACATGACTGTCTGGGCGAACATGTGGCCAAAATAGGGATTGTGGACTCTGATATATGAGTTTTATGAAAGACAGAGAAAATGAATGAGGGACTCTAAATCCATAAACATCCATGAACATCCATGGCAAATGCATTAAAAAACACAAAGGAATGCTACCATTATGAAATAGTTAATTATTTTGGAATGCTTGAAAGGAATGCGACGGCAAAAAACTGTTTGCGCAAAGTACAAAAATATATTCTTAAATTTTCTACAATGGTTTGGTAGGGGCTTGAATGGTCTAGTGTCTAGCGCTGTAGCGCTCGGTACCACAGTTTTCGGGCTCGAGTCCCGGCGGTGCCATGGATGTTTGTAGTGGTTCGGAATCCACTTTAAGCCATAAGTCTCGGTCTCCTATGACTGTAAGATAGTCAGACTTCTACACACGGGTGCTCCATCAGAACAGAAGCTGCGCCCCTCTTCCCTTCTTCTATAAAGGATACGATGACAACAACAATGGTTTGGTAGACAGAACGACAGAACGTCAGTATAATCTTATACATGGCTTTCGGCAATAAGCATCAGCTGACTGTGATAAGTATTATAAGCTATGCGTGATAAGCATTAGTGGAACACGAAATCTAACAATGTACAATAAAAAATTTTAAAAATTCTAAAATCTATAATAAATTTATTTTAAATCAATATTAAAGATAAATCCATCCCCGAAAAATCATATTTTCGTAAATATTAATTTCTTCTTTATTATTTCCAACTTCTTAAATTTAAGGGATTGCAATTGAGATCAGGGCTTGAAAGACATATATAAAAAAGTTGATGAAATCCAATGTAAGAAAATAATTTAGTTAAACTTTTCGCTTTGATGATCTTCCCTTTCAAAACTAAACAATTACCACACCACATCCTTAAATACCATTTAGAATAATACAAAGAAAATACTGGAAGACACAGATGCAACTAAAACATACCAAAAAATGTCAATAGCAGTCATCAGTACAGTTTCTCAAAAGTCTTCTTCGGGACAGATTTCTAATTACAATAGCATTTCTGTTTTTCAAGCTTTAAAGAATTTCAATTTTCAATCCCATCGAGCCATCAAACTTCTAGGAAGTCAACTAGATAACATCTTAAACAGCAATTTAACAATCGACTTCATTTGGGCTCCAGGCCATGTCGGCATTACAGAGAACTAACAAACAGGCTCACTAGCAAATCAGCAACAAACACTATTTTTAAATGGTGTTTGTTTTGTCAACAAAAAAAGACGATACTACACAATACAATCAATGGGCAAGATCAATGAGAAAGCCGAAAATACTCACAATAATTCATTCATTTAAATTGCCTAAGCCCTGTCATCGACTTCTCCCTACAAATCGAAAGAAGTTCTACTAGAATAGAATTCGTCCGAAAACATACCCATCAAACGCTACACTGCATATATTTGGTCTCACCCCATCTATTTTCTGCCCATTCTTCAAAATACCAGAAACTGTGGTACATATTTTGTCCCAATGTACGAAATATGAAGAGTCAAGAAATAAGCTACAAAATGCTTTCGGATATAATGTACTATCTTTTTCTTGGACTTTCAGTATATCTGTAGAGATTTCCAATTACAATAGCGTTTCTATTTTTCACTTTTTAAAGTATTGCAACTTTCAGATCCATCAAGTCATTAAAGTTCTAGCAAGTCAAGTAGATAGCATCTTAAACAACATTTAAACAATGGACTTCATCTGGACTGTAAGCCATGTCGGCATTACAGAAAACGGATAAGCAGACTCTAGCAAATCAACAACAAATATCATTTTTTCAATGGATATCTCCAGAGGACTACAACAAAAAAGAAGACACTACAAAATACAAAAGATCAATGGGCAAGCCGAAAATACTTAAAAGAATTCATTCATTTAAATTGCAATAAAACTTCTCATGGGCTTCTCCCTACATATCGAAAAGAAAATGTACAGCTTTTTAGAATTCGTCCGAAAACATACATTGTAACGTCATGGTTTATAATAGACTTATAACGACTTCGAGAAGAGGGCCACTTTCTGGTTTATGGGAACACATACAGAACTCCATTTACAAAAAATGAAAATTTAAGGAAATAATAAATAAATTATTTGGCCATTATAAAATAAATAAATATTTTATAAAAATGTGATAAATGTCACGGGCCGGAAAAATATTCAATTCGGGCCGCGAGTTGGTCACCCCTGATCTAATTGATCAGTATTTCTTCTTTAGATTTATTTTACTTATTAATTTTTTGCCACACTATGTCCAAGAAAGTAAAATGCTTCTGAGCTTTAAAGACAAAGTTAATAAAGCGAGAAATTACTCAGTCTGGTTTATTTGTTAATAGATTTGAAGATGTAAACAAGTTAATGAAGCAAGAAATTAGCCAGTGTAGTTGTCTTGTTGATAGGTTTGAACATGCAAATAAGTTAATGAAGCAAGGAAATAGTTAATGGGATTGCTTTATTTATCGATTTGAAGATGAAATAAGTTTATAAACAATAGATTAGCCAGTGTGGATGATTTGTTAACAGGTTTGAAGAAACATATAAGTTAATGAAGCAAGAAATTAGTCAGTGGTTGTTTTATTGATAGGTTTGAAGATGCAATTAAATTTGTAAAGCAAGAAATTGATCAGTGTGGCTGTTTTATGGATAGGTATGAAGTTATAAATAAAAGATGCTGTTTCCTTAGATGTTTTATAAAAGATGCAAAATTGTTTAAAGGGAAAAAAAATAGATCTAATAGATGCTTTGTACAAATTTTCAGGGAATTAGTTTACCATAGCTGCAATTCATTCACAACGCTTTAGATCATCTCTATGCATTGCATGAAATGGAGTATTCTTTAAATGCACTACTAGCAGGCAAGGGATATATTAAAATTTGTAAATATTTATTGTTACATTGTAAGCTAAGCATTTATGGTTACTTGACATTTATAGATAATTAACATTTATAGTTATATTAAACATTTATAGTAACATTAAGTAATTTTATTTCACTTTCTTCTATTTTTTTCACCTTAGTTCTTTTAGATAATTTTGTAATGCTTTCACACATTTTCCGACATCTTTTGTATTATAGTATTTTTTTTTCTGAATGTCATGTCGATTATTGTCTACTTCAGAACTTTATATTATTGATGCAAACTTTTTCCAATTTCAAATGTCAAGAGGGCCTTACTTGTGGCTATATAACATGCGTAACTAGAATTCTGGAACTTTTTTAGATTTGAAACCGCTGGTAGTGTCTGTTACAGTCACTGTTTTTGGAACGAGGAGACTTGATGGCCATTGTGATAGCGTTAGTACGGAGGAGGTGACTTGTGGGACATTGCGATCATGTTTGTAAAGCTTTTGTATCAATCGCAGGATGCCTAGAGGGAGTGTTTTGGGATTTCTCCCATACGGCCCTCAAATGGGGCACAGTTATCCTTAAAAGTCCTCCTGAAAAGCAATGCCCTTTCTTCATCACCCACCTGCAGTGAAATTTGAAACCTCACAATGTACCACAAAAAAAACAAAAAAAAACAAAAAAAATGCTAGATAGATATTTGTGCTACTAGTGCGATATTTGTTTCTCCACTCTTTCACTTAGCTTTTGCAAATCGAACTCAATCTGGATATTTGCACATCGTAATGGGTGTTGCAGGTTAGCGTCCGCTATGTTTGAGCACGTTTTGTGTTTGGACATTCATTTTTCGGGGGGGTTGCAGATGTGAGTTGAACCAAAGAAAAACAACTTCAACATTAGAGTCTGGTCTGCTCTGATATCAACAATCAACTATACGTATCTAGAGTTGGTCACTTAAAGTGAAACATAGAATCTTATTAGTTATTCCAAAATGCACGCGCATCATGAGTTCGCAGAATATAATTTAATTATTCTGCGAACTCATAACTGTAAACTCATAAATAAAACAGCAATTTCAGTCCTATATTCGCAAGAATATTATTTTAAAATTATAGTTAATTTTTTATAGTAGTTTCAACAGTTAGTTTTTGAATATATGGATGCCCACATAATGTATTTTAATATATTGGTTTTCACTACTTTGGCCGTTATAAAATAAATATATTTTGTGAAAGTGTGATAAATCTCACGGGCCGGAAAAATATTCAAGGTGGGCCGCGGTTAGTCCGTCTTGAATTTATATGAAATAACTGTATTGTACGTACGACACATAAAAAATATATGAATTAACTACACTATAAGTAAAAAACATTAAAAAAAAATATATGAATTAACTGTACTATATCTAAGACACATAAAAATATATGAATTAACTGTACTACATGTAAGACACATTACAAAATATATTAATTAACTGTACTATACGTATCTGTAGTGTACTGTACTATACACATAAAAAAATATATGAATTTCGCAGATTTGACTACAGGTTTGTTTAAATGTGTCTGATTTGAGTGTGAGTATGAGATATGTTGCATTTTTTTTTTTTTTTTTTTTTTTTTTTGTGTCATTATTGCTAACTCAGTAAGAGATCTGAGCAGAACACAAGTGGCAAGTTAGAAAAATTGGCAGTTTACCAATCTAACGCTTAAAGTTAACATGTCGGCACTTTCGCGTTACTTATGCGCACTTGTGTGTTCCTTATGTGCACTTGTTGCAGTTACTTTTACTCATCATTTAAGAGAAATTTTCTTTTGTTTGGAATTTCTTTTTTTCGCGAAAGGGCATCAAAGTTTCCACTGTTGAATGAGATAATGGCAACCACTTGTAGCCAGCCATTCTATTCGACGCACAATGAAACGAAGTGAATCCATGCTCGTAATGAGGTTGGGTAGAAGGCGTGGTCACGCGACCTCTTTGGAACCCCTTTGATCGGCGTCCGACAATGGGAAAACGGGTTTCCCCCACCCCCCGTTCTTTTAACTCGCCCCCCCCTCCTGTCCTGAGAGAACGAAGGAACAGAGAGTGAAAACTTTCATTGATAAAATTCATTTGGTATTTTTATATAAAGTTAACAACCGAGTCTATAAAACGATATAATTGGTTTGGGGGAGGGATAGGGATGGACAAACGATTTTAGAAAACTAACTGTGGTGATTAAATTCTTCCGGGTGATTTGTTTTAAAATACTGGTAATGACATAATTGTTGGTATGATTGGAGCTTGGTATATTAATAGTTTGAAGCTTCATTTGAAAGTAAATCTTTTTTTTTTTCTAAGTAAAATTAATTATAGAAAGACAAAAGTTTGATTGTTAATCGAATTTCATTTTCTTATGTTTTTGAAATTTAGATTACTAAGATTAAGAATAAAATAAAATTTTATTCAGAAATAAACAATAAAAATAAAGCATATCCTATTATGGTATCATAACAAATTTATTAATAGCTAATTACAAAACTAAATAACAAAATATGAAAATTAGCAAATGCTTATTTGAAATATTTCTTGTCTAAAATAATAAACTAATAGTATAAATTTTTAGTATACTAGTTATAAGAATTTTAAATATTGATATAATAGGTATTTTATTCAAACGTCTGTAATTTATAGAAAGATATAAAGTAAATTCATTTATAGAATTGTGTATGATATTTTTATTCTTTTTCACAATGATGAGTGGGGCTTGTTCTGCTAGAATCGGTTTCTCTGATCACATGTGTTTGGTCATTGTTTAGTTGGGTTTTTTTTACAAAATGTTATAATACTATTTTTACAAAATGTTAATACCATTTTTTCAAAATGTATAATACTATTTTTTATAAAATTTATAATACGATTTTTTCAAAATGTATAATACTATTTTTACCAAAATGTATAATACTATTTTTTTACAAAATGTATAATACTATTTGTTACAAAATGTATAATACTATTTTTTACAAAATGTATAATACGATTTTTTACAAAATGTATAATACTATTTTTTACAAAATGTATAATACTATTTTTTACAAAATGTTAATACTATTTTTTTACGAACGGGTTCCCCCCCCGGTTTTTTACGTCCCCCTCTCCTGTCCTGAGAAATCGTAGGAACAGAGAATGAAAACGTTCATTGATAAAATTCATTTGGTATTCTTATATAAAGTTAACAACCGAGTCTATAAAACGATATAATTGGTTTAGGGGTTGAATAGGGATGGACAAACGATTTGGAAAACGAACTGTGGTGATTAAATTCTTCCGGGTGATTTGTTTTAAAACACTCGTAATGACATAATTATTGCTATGATTTGCGGATATGATGCATTAATAGTTTGAAGCCTCATTTGAAAGTATTACTTCTTAGAAAGTAAATCTTTTTTTTAAAGAAAATTAATTACAGAAAGATAAAAGTTTAATCGTTATTCGAATACCATTTTCTAATATCTTTGAAATTTCGATGTCAACTGAGATAGTAAAATCAATTATAAATAGAATAATATTGAAATAAAAAAATTAAAATTTGAAGTAAATCATGTCCGATTATAGTATCATAACAAATTTATTAATATCTAATTCATCATTATCATCATCATCATTGAAGTAAAAGTCCCATGGTGGGCCCATATTTTCTTTTTTTTTTACGGGATAGGGTTGTTAACCCTACGCTCATCAGGCAAATGAGACTCGGACCTACAGTTTAAAGTGGATTTCTAACCACTGTAAACATCCATGAGCCCCGCCGGGACTTGAACCCGAAGCCTTTGGCACCGAGTGCCAGAACGCTAGTAATTGGGCATCAGGCCTTTAATATCTGATTACAAAACTGAATAACAAAACTATGAAAGATAAACAATTGCTTATTTGAAATATTTCTTACCTAAAATAATAAACTGGTATAAATTTGTAATATACTCGTTATATGTATTTTAACATTGATATAATGAGTATTTATTCAAACGGCTGTTACCTATAGTTTATTGAAAGATTTAACGTGCATTCATCAATAGAATTGCGTATGATATTTTTGATCTTCACAAATATTGGTGGGGTTTGTTCTGTAAGTATGTTTCATATATATAAACTGGCATTAGATGTAGTTTGTAGTTGTAGATGTACATGTGTTTGGTCATAGTTTATTGGGTTTTTTTTACAAAATATATAACACAACTTTTATAAAAATGTATAAATATTTTTTTTACAAAATGTCTATTTTTTTTATCAAAATGTATAATATTATTTTGTCAAAACGTATACATCCATCAGTAAAAACTTTTCACGTTAAACTAAAAATGGAATGCAAAAGTAGATACAAGAAATTAGTTTTTCTAATAAAAAAAATGGAATTCTAATCTTGTCACTTTGTCATGAATTAGCTAAACAAAGATTTACTTTTCTTTAATTATATGTTTCAATAAGTTCACCAAGACGAAAAATTGATTTTTGATTAAAAATTACAATGCATTCCTAGACATGGGTCAAGCATTTAAATGCAACCATTGTAAACGCAATAATTGTAAATGGCTCATTGCTTACATAACCATTGTAAATGTAACTAGTGAACCAAAGCATATGATGCTAACTCAAATAATATTGTCCTCTTGAATTCGGGAAATTGAATTTTGATTAAACACGTTTAATATTTAAATGGCTTCGTATTTTGTAGCCATTAACAAACATGGCGTTAATAATCGGCCTCGCCAAATATTATATTGAAAAATGGTTGCAAATCCTTAGAATTTATGGATCCTCACATTGAACTCGAATCAAAAAGAAATCGTATAAAAAAAAATTAAAGAAATATTAATAATTATTACAGCTCCTATCTCTTTTGCATGAATTAGAGAAATAAACATTGCCCCTCTATACGTATGATTCGCTAAGGTCTTATTTTCTGATGATTCCTTCTCTGGTTAGATATTACAATAAGTTCACCAACCTGTTTTGATTTCTAATTATCGATTAAAAATTACAATTCATTCCTATGCATTGGTAAAGTATTTAAATGTAACCACTAGTAAATGTAATAATTGTAAATGGCTCCATTTTGGTAGTTTGGCATAATGGTTACATAAACACTTTTCGTAATCTGGCATAATGATTACACATCCATTGTAACTGTAATCATTGAGCCAAATCTTATGATGTTAATTATTATTAACAGCAATTCAAAATGTCTAATTCCTGTAATAATTTCCTCTCGAATACGGGAAAATGAATTTTGATTCATGAAGTTTCATTTTTAAATGGTTTCTAGACCACATAGACAGTAACAAATCTGGCGTTAGTAATTGATCTCGCCAACTATTAAATTAAAAAAGGGTTACAAATCATTTATAATTCAAATGTGAATCTTCACACTGAACTCGAACCAAAAAGAAATCGGATGAAAAAAAAATTAAGTAAATAACAATAATTACGCTAAGACGTCTTAATTTCTGATGGCTCATTATGGCATGAAAAATTACAATGTAACCCAAGGCACAAGACGCCAGTTATTAAAAATGGAATTCAAAAGTAAATAAAAGAAATTAATTTTTGTTATCAAACAATGGAATTCTAAAGTAGACGGAATAGAATTAGAATGGAAAAAGAATGGAATTATGAAAGATTCAATGGATAAGTTCACCAAGACGTGTTGATTTCTAATGGTTGATTAAAAATTACACAAAATTCCCAGCATGGGTCAAGTATTTAAAATGTAAATGTAATAATTGTAAATGACTCAATTATAGTTGTCTGGCTCAATGGTTACATAGCCATTGCATATGTAACCATTCAGCCAGACCTTATGATACTAATTCGTATTAACAGCAATCGAAAATGTCTAACTCATATAATATTTTCCTTTGGAATTCGTGCAAATGAATTTTGATTCATGATGTTTAATGTTTAAATGGTGTCTAGATCGCATAGTTATTAACAAATGTGACGCTATTAATTAGTCTCGCCAATATTATATTAATTCCTTATAATTCAAATGTGAATCCTCATACTGAATTCGAACCAAAAAGAAATCGGATAAAAAAATTAAAGAAATAATAATAATTACAGATCCTATCTCTTTTTGCGTGAATTAGAAAAATTAGTTTTTGTAACCAAAGAATGGGATTATAAACGTATCACTTTGTCATGAATTAGCTAAACAAACATTTTATTTTCTCTGATTAAATATTACAATAAGTTCATCAATATATTTTGATTTTTAATTATCGATTAAAATTACAATGCATGGTCAAGCATGGGTCAAACATTTTAATGCAACCATTGTAAATGGTTCCATTCTGGTAGTCTGACTTAATGGCTACACAATTTTTGTAAATGTAACCATTGAGCCAGGTCTTATAACGTTAATTCTTATTAAGCTATATAAAATGCATATATAATATTGTCGCTCAAATTCGGCAATTGAATTTTGATTGATGACGTTTAATAGATAAATAGCTTCGCATTTTGTAGCCATTAACAAATATGGCTTTAATAATCGGTCTTGCCAAATATATTAAAATATGGTTACAAATATTTATAGTTCAAATGTGAATCCTCATAGTGACCTCGAACCAAAAAGAAATCGGATAAAAAAAGTTAAAGAACTAATAATAATTGCAGTCCCTATCTCTTTTGCGTGAATTAGAGGAATAAACATTGCCTCTCTATACGTTATGATTCGCTAAGACGTCTTAATTTCTGATGATTCATTATGGCTTGAAAAATTACAATATATCCCTAGGCACAAGGCGCCAGTCATTAAAACACAGCCACAACAAAGAGCCACGGCATTAGGGGTAGTCATTGTTATTAATAGCAATGCAAAGTGTCTGGCTCACACAATATTGTCCTCTCTACCAAATGGGCAATTTAATTCTGATTGATGATGTTCCAGCAACAAGTGGTTTTCTAAACTACCGTAAAGTAATCGTCTATTCTGAATTGCAAATGAATCATTCTTGCGAAATGCATACGACAGCGTTATTCGCTTCAACTCCCCCTTATGCACAAAACTTTTCTGCGATTAGTTTTTGGTTTTGCGATAACGACAGATTCGATTTCGCATTAAAGTGTGCAATGACTCAGTAACTGTGGGAAATATTGTGGCTATGGCCCATCGAGTTTGATTTCATTGGCTTCCGATTTTTGTGGCGTTATCGTTGACTTCAGATCGCTTTACAATGGGAATTGGTTTCAGTTGCTGCGTTTATAAATATCCAGTAGAAAATGGGAGAGAAATTTTCCAAAATATTTTAGAAAAACTGGGGTCCGTGACCATTTTTGCTTTAGAGAATGTAATTGGCATTTTTCTTTAGATTTTAATTGAAACATGGGGCATGACAAACGTCATTATTTATTTTTTTTCCCTACAAAATGAGTTTGTTAATTTTAGATAATATTATGTGTATTAAAAACGTATTTTTCTATATAGTTTTTATTCATTAAAAAAGTTTTTTTAATGATCTCATATTTTTTCTAAAAACAAATTCGTTTAAATATTTATGGGGGTTGATTTCAAATCAAAATGAAATTACTAGTATGAATTATTAAAATTTACTTTGGTAATTAATATTGTCTTTAAAAATTGCCACTTTAATTTTTTCCCTCGCTCCTCAACAACTTCCTCAACATTTCTTTGGTATTAGTGCCGGGTAAACATAAAATATACTCAATAATTATACGAAAATTCATGTGATTCAAATTATCAGTATAGTATATTTGAATAATTGCAACCAACATGAACAATAACTTTTTGAAACAGCTTTTTCAACAATATTTTGTAACAACTTTTTCAACAACATTTTGAAACAATTTGTTCAACAAATTTTGGAAACAACATTTTCAGCAACATTTTGAAACAACTTTTCAACAATCTTTTGAAACATCATTCTGAAAGAACACTTTCAACAACTTTTTGAAACAATTTTTTCAGCAACATTTTGAAACAACTTTTTCAACAATATTTTGAAACAACATTTTCAATAACTTTTTGACACAACTTTTTGAAACAACTTAGAAATCCATTCATTCACTTTTTGTGGTGTAAATGCAATTAGAAACAAGTGAATATTCATGAAATATTTCTATATCTTGGTAATAACTAATAAAACCCTTTTCAATCAATACATCTATTACACTTTGAAATTCCTCCCATGCTAATATTTTGGTTAAATTCACCCAAACATTTTTATTTCTTCAACAAACAAAATCAGATTATCTGAATATTCTTTGTTTATTTTATAAATAATATATTCTTTGTTTATTTTTTAATATATTTTTATATAATTTTTTTCTTTGTTAACGCCACTTTTTGCAATTTTGGCGAGCTTTTTGGCTTCTGACCGACTTAAGTGTGTCAGATGTCAGTATGGAGTCATTGTTCTACTAGGCACAACCACCGATTCAAAAAAACTTTTATCGACCTTTTTTTAAATCATCGACTTTTTTTATAACTTAAATTGTTACTCTCTTTGGTTATCTTTCTGAAAAAGGGATACTTTGGCATCCGATACTGTTCTTGGCGACAATACTATAAGTTACCTAAAAACGGAACGATCCTGTTCATAACGGAACGTAATAGTCACATTAAATAGGCCTAATCTTTATTTTAGTAAAAAATAAACGTTAGAAATTTATTTTATTCTTGAAACTTGTAAAGAACTAAAATACCTTATAATCCTAATTAATGAATTGCTTAAAACTTCTTGATGTCATAATTAATTTAATCTAAAGATCACTTATTGAGTGATATAATTTAATATTGTAGATCGTATTAATGAAAATCAACAACAAAAAAAGAAACATCTACAGCATTTACTATACCAGGGATGGCCAACCCAAACATCTGAACATTTTTCTGGCCCGTGAGATTTATCACACTTTTAAAAAATGTATTTATTTTATAATGCTCAAAGTAGTGAAAACCAATGCATTAAAAAATACATTATTTGCGCATCTGTATGTTCAAAAATGAACTGTCGAAATTATGAGAAAAAATTAACTTTGATTTTAAAATAATATTCTTGCGCAAACAAATATCGCACTAGTAAAATAAATATTTTTTAAAGATTTCATTTTTTTTATTTCATTTTTATTTATATATTTTTATATGTCATTTCTATTTATATATTTTTTATATTTTATTTAAATTTATAAATTTTTTATATTTCCTTTATATTTATATATTTTTTAATGATTTCATTTTTAGTCTTATATATTTCTTTACAATGAGCGCTTAGTATCATTATTATTATATTATCTATGCTTACATGTAAGAATAATAGTAAACACAATAATAGTAACTCCTTATATTTTAATTTTTCATTCCAAAAAATATGTATAGTGAATCTAAATCTAATATAGGGATATATAATTTTACATGCGGCCCGCGGAGTTGGGATGCATTTCCAAAGTGACCCGCAAGATCATTTGGGTTGGCCACCCCTGTATTACACAATGGTAACATTTGCTACTGCAATTTGGAATGGGCATCTGATTCGTTCTAACCTTACCAATGGAAGGAGTTTTCAATATCCGAATTTATCCCGCATATTCTCTGTATAATAACAATAGCTTTCTGTTCGGCATTGTTTATCGAATTTCGAAAATGTTACCTTAGTTCGAACATTCACACGCTAATTATCAGACAGCTTCAGGCTGTTTTGTCTAATTTACAGTGTTATAACTACTAAATAAACATTAATCTGCAATATTTACATAAAACTACTGAATTTCAATGTTAATTCATGACTAATATGCAATTGCAAATATAATTGGCATAATGATAATAGCTTGTTTCCAATGCCCTTCCATGCAAAGTGCATATGATTCAAATTATCGGTGTGGAAGTATTTGAACAATTTCAACCAACATGAACAACACCTTTTTGAAACAACTTTTTCAACGACATTTTGAAACAACATTTTGTAACAACTTTGTCAAAAACTTTTTGAAACAATTTCTTCAACAACATTTTGAAACAACCCTTTCAACAATTTTTTGAAACAACTTTTTCAATAATTTTTTTTAAACAACGTCCAACAACTTTTAAATAACTTTTGAAACAACTTTTTGAACAAACTTCTGAAACAACTTTTTCAACAATTTTTTTAACCCTTTGCACTCGAGGGCTCCGCTACGGAGACAATGCAAATAACAATATAAACAATGCGTTTCTTTTAATTTTAATTTCAAACTTACATGTGAATAGGATCTTTTCACTAAAATCGCTTCGAGTTGCTGGTAATACGAATGAAAAAAAAATCGAGTGCAAAGGGTTAATACTGAGTACTTTTTAATACTGAATAAAGCAATGAAATATCTGCCTTTTGGCAACGATTCGATTAAAAAAATTCGAAAAACATTTCAAATGTTTTTTTCAGAAATTATATAGTATCGAAAACATCTGATTGTGACATCAGTTAAAAAACTTTTTGTTCTATGCAACAAAAAGATTCAATTTTTTTAAATGAAAAAAATCACGCAATGGCAAATTAAATGTTAAAAAATAAGTTGTATATCAAATGTGAACGTGGTTTGATTTTTGATTGAAGCAAAAAAAAAAGAAATGACTCGAATCATTTTTCGATTCAGCGAGGCTCAATCAAAAGCAAATAGTATTTAGACGTATCGAATGAAGAATTTTGTCCATTCATAAAAGATAAGCATCGGTCATGCCATCCTAGATTACATCAATCACGGCTAATGGCTAATACGGATGATTCATATATTTTAATTTAAACTAAAAAGGATTCACCTTGTATTTAGAGATGGTTCTAAGAATAAATTTTTCATGTTATGATTACTGAAATGATAGCCTTTTCAATACTAAGAATTCGAGATACTCGAACTCGTTTAAATGAGGGAAGTTTATTATTGTTTAATGTCATGTGTACATTCGATATTCATCGAATGATTATGATAACACATTGCAAATTCGATACATTTGATTATGAATATTCGATACATTTGATTATGATTATTCGATACATTTGATTATGATTATTCGATACATTTGATTATGATTATTCGATACATTTCATTATGATTATTCTAATCAAGACTATATTATTCGTTGATATGATACTTCGATACGATATGAATATTAGATGCATTTTATTATGATTATTCAATTATTCGAATTAATACTATATTATCCGATGATATGACATTTCGATACGATATGATAACAATATGATTATTCGATACCTTTGATTATGATTATTCAAATTAATACGATATTATTCTATGATATGATACTTCGATACGATATGATTATTCGGTACATTCGATAGTCGATTATGACACATTCGATGGATATCGAATGTGCACATGGCATTATGATTACATATGGCCCATTCGATATACTTGATTATGATTATTGTATTATTCGATTATTCTATTATTCATAATACTATGTTATTCGATAAGATGATACTTCGATACGATATGATTATTCGATACGCGATACAAATTATGGCACATCTGATGAATATCAAATGTGCACATGACATTACAATTATATTACATTACATTCATTACAAATGATGCTATTAGTAGCCGGATTTTAAATACATTTTTTTACCAGTTTGTACGCTGGCTCTTTACCACAGGCTTCAGGTTCAAATTCTGGTGGTGGCATGGATGTTTGTTAGTGGTTCGGAAACTGCTTTAAAATTGTAGGTACCAGTCTAATTAACCTAAAATGTGCAAAAAATGACCATAGAGCGACAAAACCAAACCAGTTTGTATAATTCATGCTTCTGGTACTCGGTACCACAGGTTTCGAGTTCAAGCCGTGCGGTATCATGGATGTTTGTAATGACTCGAAATCCACTTTAAATCCGTAGATCCCGGTCTAATATGATCGCAGAGTGCCAAACAAGGAGGTTTGGAGTAGGGAAAACAAACATATTTGGTTTGGTTTGTCGTTCTACGGTCATGTTTTGCACACTTTAGGCTAATTATACCGGGCTTACTTTAGGTAATTACTAATACTTTAGGCTAATTTTAATTATATCCACAAACAAACATCCATGCTACCGTCAGGATTCGAACCAGAAGTCTGTGGTACCAAAGGCCAGCTAGCTAGTTGGCCACCAGACCGCCTAAGAAACATACCCCGTAAATAGAAAAAATTTCCATGTATTGGACTCTGTCAGTAGGCAGAAGGCCTTGGCTCACCATAGCTCACCAGAGCCAAATAAGCCAAGCTAAATAAAAAGATGAAGCCAAATATAAAGATGATTAAGTCAAATATAAACGTGATGATGATAGTTCATACTAGTTTGATTATTTTTTTAAAATTTGTTTACACTTATAGGGCATTTCTAAGTTACGCTTGTATATTATATACATGTTTTAAATTAATTAAAGGTTGTATATCCTGTGCTGTTAACTTGCTAATGACTGTTTTATTTTTAAATAAGAGGTTTAGAAAAGGACGTTAATTTTAAATCTCAAAAGAATGATTGGGATGAATGGTGTGCTGTTCCTTATTCAATTACGAACAACTTTGAAATGATATTCTTTTATAGTTGGTTGACGACCTCGTGTTGCGCATGTGCAGTATGAGCAGCCCACGACATACAATGAAGAGATGGTGTGTGTTACTTTCCAGAGGAACGTTAAGATCCTGCATTTACATTTCGCATGGAAGAAAATCCGGTAAACTCCAGCCGAGTACACAGATTATCGATGAAAGACAATACAAGTCGGCACATGTTGTATATTGTGGTTCTGAATCCTCTTTAAATCGTACGTCCTGGTCTAATATGATTGAGGAGTTTTGTGCATAGGGCTGACAACTGTAAAACAGTATAGGGCTGACAACTAATTCCATTCATTAATTTTAAGCAACTTTATTTTATGCTAATGTTTTAACTAAATTAAGATGTGGAGGTATTGTGGTTCTTAAAACCACCTAGGAACTCCGAAACCGGTACGCCCGTTGCCCGAATAAAGAAAACATCTTATGTTTCGGAATCTGCTAGTAGACAGTCAACCTTGGCCCATCATGGAGCCGCTGTGCCAATGAAGAAGAAATAAAAATTAGCATTTAAGTCACCAGTGTGCAACTGATTCATAAATTTTAACATATGCCTCAATATTCGACAACAAATAATAATCAACATTTAAACTCTCGTATAAAATTTGAAAATATGTAAAACTTACAGAAAAAAGTGAACAATACTAAAAATAAAAAATAAAAATAGGAAGAGGCTAGGACTAAATCTAAGAATAGAGCAAAGAATAAGATAAAAATGAAATCAAATATTAAAAATAAAATAAAAATGAAATAAAAATATTAAAAATAAAAAGGAAAAAAAATATTAAAAATAAAAAGGAAATCAAATATTAAAAAATAAAAATCAAATCAAATATTAACTAAAAACCAAAGAAAAAGCAACTTAATAATAACCTAAAATTAAAATAAGGATAAAATAAAGACTAAAAATATCTAAGGATAAAGCAAAGACTAAACATAAAAATCAAATCAAATATTAAGAATAAAATGAAATATTAAAAATAAAAATGAAATCAAACATTAAGAATAAAATGAAATATTAAAAATAAAAATGAAATCAAATATTAAGAATAAAAATGAAATATTAAAAATAGAAATGAAATCAAATATTAACTAAAACTAAAGAAAATTCAACTCAACTACAGCGTAAAATTAAACTTAAAATTAAAACACACTATGTGGCATACAGAATTTTAAATCAATGTGATTTATTCATATAAATAAAAACTAAAAAAAAAAAAAAAAACAGACAAGTTCTGAATAAATAAATAATCAAGAAAAAACCGAAAGGTATACGTCTGCGAAATAATTTATTTATTCAAAAACAAACAAAAAGCTCTTTAATTGCGATTTCAATCGGCAACGACCAAAGTGATATATTTCACAATAATTACTCCGACAGGCCAAGTAGAAGAAGAAACAGAAAGGAAACTACCAGATTCCCTCAACATAATTACAGATAAAAAGTGTAACATGATCCATTTATCTTATCCGAATCATTAATATCACTCGTTCACCTTTTTCTTTTTTGACTCGTTCGCGGGGCAATTCCGAATCCAACACCGAATCCCCAAAACTTAACCGAATGACAACGATGGACATAAAATATTAAAATCGTCCCAACTTGCTGGACTCACCCTGAATGTCAATTGTGGATGGATAATATTTCATGGTGACAGGGATGACAGTTATTACTGTCGTCAACTGCAACCGTCGCTCCCAATCAGTGAATGAACGTTGTTGTCCTTAATTGGACATTAATACAGAACTCGCACCAATCATTATTCGTGTAAAAACAACGTGATCGGCAGATAGAAAGGAGTTGCGATGTTGTCGCATGGAGGGCAGGAATTGGATACCTTGAAAGAAAATCGATGCCGTGTTATGTCAGGTTTATTATAATGAGATTTGCAACGTTTTTTGCACAGCCATGATACCTCCAATGGTGGGCCGTATAGTGTTACAAAATAAAATATGTGGATTTAATTTTTTGTATCTAGTTTGTGCATCGCAATACCAAGCGTCAGATGAACCATACTAAATATTGTGCTAAGATTACATATCTATTTTTTTTAAATTCCTAAATTTTTATTTAAAAAGAGCTTTAAAATGTTTTTTTTTAAAGAATCTTGTAAGGAAAATAAATTATCTAATTTTTTCCATACATATTTTTTGTAATTCCTATTTTTTACTATTTATTATATCAATATCTTCTGAAGACGAAAACTTTAAAGGAATTACAGATTAAATATGTAATTGACAGTTGTAAATCCTTAATTAAATTCTTGCATAATATTTGGTATCAGTTAAATAATAAAAAGTGTAGTTATATATCAGTTTCCATTTATTGATATTGATTATTTTTTTATAAATTTGAAACGTAATTTTGTAAGGCTAGGCTTTAAAAAGTCTCTTGTTTTTAACAAATCGGAAACAAGGAATTTTATTTAAAATTCAAAAACTATTCTCATATTCTGACAGAGTAAGAAGCTTTTTAATCAGGTTTGTAATAAGTATCTGCTTTTCTCATTGGCATCAGGTTCAAATCCTGGTGGTACCATGGATGTTTGTTAGTGGTTCGGAATCCATATTAAACTGTAGGTCCAAGTCTAATGAGCCTACAATATGCACAAAATGACAGTACAGCGACAAACCAAATCCCGAGGCGAAAACGTTAAGGAATTACAGATAAAATATTGTATAGAAAGCCTATTAGAGATAAAATCAATTAGATATGTTTAATAATAATAATATTCAATTCATTCAATAATCTTTTTTATACATATTTTTTGTTCTTCTTACTTTTTTACTGTTTATTATATCTAATCTTTCCGAAACAAAAATATTAAGGAATTACGTATAAAATATTTTTCATATATATCTTTTATTCATCATACTTTTAATTATTTATTAGAACTGCATTTTCCCAACACAAAAACGTTGAGAAATTTCGTATAAAATATGTTTCCTACATCTCTACTCACAATAATAATGTTCAATTGATTCAATAATGTTTTTCATTCATCACTTTTGTTCTTCACCGAGCGCTAGTCACTCGGCCACCAGGCCCCATAAATATATTAAATTTAAATAAATGTTTAAGTATATTTGAAATAGAGATATGTTTAGGTATACCAAATATAAGGATATCGTTAAGTATAAGAACGCTTAGAGAAATGTTTAGTATAAAGATATCTTTAGGAATCCGAAGCCTGTGGCACTGAGAGGCAGAGCACTAGTTACTCTGTCATCAGGCCCCATAGATATATTAAGTGTAAATGTTTATGTATATTTGAAATAGAGATATGTTTAGGTATACCAAATATAAGGATATCGTTAAGTATAAGAACGCTTAGAGAAATGTTTAGTATAAAGATATCTTTAGGAATCTGAAGCCTGTGGCACTGAGAGGCAGAGCACTAGTTACTCTGTCATCAGGCCCCATAGATATATTAAGTGTAAATGTTTAAGTATATTTGAAATAGAGATATGTTTAGGTATACCAAATATAAGGATATCGTTAAGTATAAGAACGCTTAGAGAAATGTTTAGTATAAAGATATCTTTAGGAATCCGAAGCCTGTGGCACTGAGAGGCAGAGCACTAGTTACTCTGTCATCAGGCCCCATAGATATATTAAGTGTAAATGTTTAAGTATATTAGATACAGAGATATGTTAGGTATCTTTAAGTATAAGACGTTTAGAAACATGTTTAGGTAGTAAGTATAAAGATATTCTTAGGAAACCCATAGCCTGTGGCGTCGAGCGCCAGAGCGCTAGTCACTCGGTCATCACATAGATATATTAAGTGTAAATAAATATTTGAGTATATTGGGTCTAGCAATATGTTTAGGTATATTAAGTATAAAGGTATCTTTAAGTGTAATACGTTTAGAAACATGTTTAGGTATTAAATATAAAGATATCTTTATTAATCCAATGCCCGAAATCGAATTTGTGTGAACTGTGGCACTGGGTGCCAGAGCCATAATCACTTGGCCATTAGATCCCCATAATCCAAATTACCATTCTGGATTACCATGTTAAAAATTAACTCCTGATATAGTCATATGTTATGTCGAGATTTCATTATTATATATATATATATATATATATACTATATACCTCCCGAGATGGATGATATAACTGTGGTTAGAATTAAAATCATTAAAAATTACATTAAAAGTAAATTTATAGTTTTTAATTCTTTTCTGAAAAATTAAATCTCTAATTTTCTAAAAATTAATCTTAATAATGAAGAAAAATACAATTCTATTTACGGAGAAACAAAAATATGAAATTACATCCTTTCTTTAAAAATAACTCATTTTTAATCTCACAATAGCCGTGATTTCTATTCAATGCACATGCTTTATTAATTAACAGAGATAATACATTTTTTTTTCTTTTTGTACTCATTCTCCAGAAACTCTGAGTTAACCTCTGGATTTCAAAAATAACAAATGCTAGGAAGAAGAGGAGGAACAAAAGAAAAAAAAAAGAAAAGAAAAGCAACGACCACCGCATATTTAAAGAGATTTGCTCTGTCAACTTCTTGCCATTGTGGTCGCTGAAGATGATGATGCCTTTCGGTTATAAAACCATCCACAAATCACGTCGCTTCAGAGACGTTACAACACTTGAAGCCACTGCTGCGCTTTCTTTCAATTATTATTGCTTTTTTATTCCCACTCTAATGGATTTGCAGGTAAAATGTTGAAGGCATTGTGTCTCTGTTTGAAGTTGGAGAATCGCCCGGAGCCAATTGAAAAATATACTTCCTAGTGCTTCGTGGATTTTGGAGAACTTGTTGGGGTTTTTTTTTCTTTCATCAAAAGTAGATTGCTTCTTGGAATATGAGTAAAAATATTTTAAAAACCCCTTTTTTGTTATTTAAGGATTTTATAGTTTCATAGATGATTTTTTTTCAAGGATAAAAGCTCATATGAGTGAGTTGTTTTAAGTGAAATTATCTCAACTGTAAAATTTTAAATCCGTTTAAATCCATTCTGAGTTACAAAATTCCTTTAACAATGTGTTATTTTAATCAATGTGTTATGCATTGCCATATGCAATAAAAAATTACAATGCAATGCAATTGCAATTAGTGTTATCAATGTGCTATTTTAACCTATCGTGTGTTGTTTTAATCAATGTGTTATACGTTAACCAAAGTGTTATGCTTTAACCAAAGTGTTATGCGTTAATCAAAGTGTTATGCTAACCAAAGCGGTAACCAATTTGTTATTTTAACAGGGCGTGTGTTATTTTAACCAATGTATTATGCATTATCCAAAGTGTTAATCAATGTGTTATTTTAACCGGCGTATGCTGTTTAAACCAGTTATGCGTTAACCAAACTGCTACCCAATGTGTTATACGTTAACCAAAGTGCTAACCAATGCTTTATGCGTTAACCAATGTGTTGGAGGCATTGTGTCTCTGTTTGAAGCTGGAGATCGCCCGGAGCCAATTGAAAAATATACTTCCTAGTGCTTCCTTCAGAGATTTTGGAGAACTTGTTGGGTTTTTTTTCTTTTCCGTCAAAAGTAGACTGCTTCTTGGAATATGAGTTTTAGGGTACTCTTATTTTTTTTGTTATTTAAGGATTTTATAGTTTCATAAATGTTTCTTTTTGAAGGATAATAGCTCATATGAGTGAGTTTTTTAATTGAAATTACCACAACTAAAAAAAATCTAAATTCTAGAAAACTATGAATTACCAACGTGTTATGCATTAGCCAAAGTGTTAACCAATGTGTTATTTTAACCGGGTGTACGTTGTTTTAACCAATGAGTTATGCGTTAACCAATGTGTTATTTTAATGCATAACAAATTGGTAACTCATAGTTTTCCAATGGATTTATATGTTTTCTGTTCAAAGTGTTAACCAATGTGTTATTTTAACCGGGTGTACGTTGTTTTAACCAATGAGTTATGCGTTAACCAATGTGTTATTTTAACCAATGAGTTATGCGTTTACCAGTGTGTTATTTTAACCGGGTGTGTATTGTTTTAACCAATATGTTATGCGTTAACCAAAGTACTAACCAATGTGTTATGCATTATCCAAAGAGCTAACCAATGTGTTATGCGTTCACCAGTTATTCTAATTGGGTGTGTATTATTTTAATCAATGTGTTATACGTTAACCAAAGTGTTATTTTGCAGGTAAAATGTTGGAGGCATTGTGTCTCTGTTTGAAGTTGGAGGTCGCCCGGGGCCAATTGAAAAATATACTTCATAGTGCTTCCTTCAAAAATTTTGGAGAACTTGTTTTTTTTTTTTTTTTTTTTTTTTTTTAAATTTTTTTTTTATTCTTTCATCAAAAGTTGATTGTTTTATGGAATATGAGTAAAAATATTTTGAGGTTTTAAAGTATTCATCTTTTTTGTTATTAAAGGATTTTATAGTTTCATAGATGATTCTTTTTCAAGGATAATAGCTTATATGGGTGAGTTTTTTAAATTGAAATTATCTCAACTGAAAACATTTAAATCCATTAGAAAACTATGAGTTACCAATTTGTTATGCATTAGCTAAAGGGTTAACCAATGTGTTATTTTGATCAGACACGTGTTGTTTTAACCAATCCGTTATGCGTTAATCGAAGTGTTAACCAATGTGTTATTTTAACCAGGCATGTTTTGTTTTAACCAATGCGTTATGCGTTAACCAATCTGTTATTTTAATTAGGCGTGTATTGTTTTAACCAGAGTTATTTTAATTGGGAGTGTACTGTTTTAACCAATGTTATCTTAGTGAGGCGTGCATGGTTTTAACCAATGCGTTATACATTAACCAATGCATTATACGTTAACCAACGTGTTATGTGTTAACCAGTGTGTTATGCGTTAACCAAAGTGTTAAACAATGTGTTATTTTAATTGGGCGTGTATCGTTTTAACTAGTGTGTTATGCGTTAACCAATGCATTATACTTTAACCAATGTGTTATGTGTTAAGCAGTTAATCAATATATTAGAGAGTTTTTGCATACCGTACATTAGTTACCGTAGAACGTCCGTTAGCTTTTCCTCCCTAGCGCGCATGCTCAGTTTCCTATGAGCATGCGCGCTAGGAAGAAAAAGCTAACGGACGTCCTACGGTAACTAACGTACGGTATGCAAAAACTTTCTATTGTTTTTTTTTTTTACATTTACGATAATGTTTAGCTTGCATTAATTTCTCAATTAAATTATTTTTCTTATTTCTTATTCTTATTTTTAAATTATTTCTTCAATTAATTATTTTTAAATTATTTCTTCAATTAATTATTTTTATTTATTATTTTAATTTATCATTATTTTAAAATATTTTTAGCATAATGGTACAACCAATACGGTTATAGCATAATCAATTACTTTAATGGACGAATATATCTGAGAGTACACAAAGGTGAATAATTATTGATCACTAAAAGGACTCGATTAAAACAAAATTTTAAATCTTTTATAGGTAAATGAAAAAATATATTTTGCTTACGAATATTATCTTCCTTTAAAAAATTAAGTTCATTATTATTAACAATGAACAGCCTTTTTCTCATTCATATTCATTGGATTCTCGTTTATTTTTTGATTAAAAAAGTAATCAATTGAATAGTTAATCATTTCAAGTAAGATTTCTTATCTGAACCAATAATCAATTATTATAAGTAATCGATTAAATAATCCATCATTGTTATCGAAATATTTAAAGCCACTGTAGCTTAGAGTGTAAAAAAAAAAAGAGATAAGGGCTTTGAATTTTCGAATTAATCAATTTTAAAAACAACCAAGGTGTTAAAAAAATCATTAAAACATCGTGCAATTCAGCCACATCGTATTAACATATAATGCTTTATTATAAAATGACGTGTATGCAATTAATTAATAAATGATGTGGATAAATTTAAGTAAAACCAAAATAGTTTAACTTATGAGATAGATTGATCATTCATAACTTTAAAAAATAATTCTTCAGAATTTTTAACTCTAATAAAATATAATGGTAATATAAATATGCATATAATTAACAAGAATATTTTAATAAGTTTGCCGTGTATGGAATTAAACAAAAATCAGTTTTTTTAAGTATTGATTTAGTCGTTCACATATAAAAGCAATTAGTTGTTTATACAGCAAGTCGTTTGCATAGTATTACTATTTAGTCTTTTATATTGAAAATTTGAATAATAGATAATAAAATTGATCAAAAAATAACCCCTATCCGCAAATAAAGTCACAATACAATCAACGAGAGATTGACTAGAAACTATAGATTGACTACAGAATTTTTTTTTCTTATCCCACTTGGTAGACAGCAACATCTAGACCAAGTCCAAGAACCCGCGAGGTCTCATGAAAGAAGGGGAACACCTTCTGTTGTGAAGGAGTACCCGTAGGTAGAAGTCTGACTTGACTCCGTGACGTTGAAGAAGGAGAGCAGTGCCTTCCGGGAGGACTTAAGGGGATCTGCCTCGCATTTGCGTATCGTATGTATGAGAGAAAACGTGGAACACTCCCACCAACAAAGCAGCCAGCGGAATGAACCTCAGCCCTAATGCTCACCAGCGGCGTTCGTTGGTACTGAGCCACTAGTAAGGCCTAATTAAAAAGTTGTCCCGTTTATTGTCAGTGTTGTAAACTTTATCGACAGTAGTGCTAAAAGTTCGTCAAATTGTGCATATTTTAAAATTGCTACTTAGTGCTATATCTGTATGCTGAATATCTGACAAATCATAACATTTAAAAAAATGTTGCTTTAATAATAATTAAAAACATCAATTAATTAATCAAAAACATCATAATTTATTTCATCTTTTTTGTGTGTAACTTTAAAGTAAATTTATTTTCTTGCATACAGTGGTAGTCAAAAGTTTGCATCATTTGAATTCCATGAAATATGTTGAATATCATAAATGGCGTAATATTCTATGTTACATAATAATTTGAATTTTTTCTTGATGATTTCAAATATTTAATTATTTTATGTGCAAGTTCGTATTCTACTATAATGTAATACAATAACTAAAACCCCTTTATGTTAGAAACAATCAGACAACAATGATGCAGTAGTGAAGAAAATTCAAACTTCAATAATATTTATCAATATTATCATAATCTGATGTCATTATCACTTAATTTCTTACATACAGTGGTTGCCATAAGCCATTTTTTCAATATCATAACTGACGTAATATCCTTATATTACCTAGTAATTTGTTTGAATTTTTTTTCTTGATTAATTGAAGTATTTAGTTATTTTATGCTTAATTTCGTATTCTACTATAATGTATTACAATAATTAAAATCATTTTATGTTAGAACATGCAGAAAATAATGATACAGTGGCGAAGAAAAATCATACTTTAACAATATTTACCAGTATTGTCATCATCTAATTAGTCAATTAAAGGGAGAACGTGATTGGGTTAAAATTTTGTTAAAAATATAAAAAAAACACCCTTAAAGTTAATAATCTATCATGTAATTTTAGAACTATAATTTGTAATGACATCTCGACATAATTTACAAGTTTAAATAGCTGTGATAAAAGATAAAATATCATTAATTAAATATTATCATAAGATATCATTAATTAAAAAACAATATCATCACATATTGTAGAAAAAGAAGACTTAAATTATGCAAATTATTTTTTACCGCCATTGTAGATTAAAAATATTGGCATGATAGAAATTAATCCTTTTAGTACATTCAACAACTTGACCCTACAAATAATATTATGCAATTTTATACTGACCCCTAACTGTATGCAATAACTCATAAAATTATCATTTGTGTCATATAAATTATGGCATAGAAAAATTCAATTCCTTTCTTTCTTCTTTCCCATGCATCTAAAATATTACACAACTGCACTTTATTTTACATTTTTATGCTACCCATAATAACTACATGGGAGAATGTATGTAATTATTCGTATGACTAATATTTTACGAAATTACTGATTAAAAGTAAAAAACAATGAGCTGGAATCTATTGAGAATTTAAATATCATCTCTTTTTAGTTGTTCTTAATGGTACAGCTTGCGAATATTTCTTATCCAATTAACACAAGTCAAGGAAAAATCAAAAAGTTGGAAACGCATAACTCGCACACGACTCGTTGCTCTTCGTATCCTACGAGACAGCAAGGGTAATGTATTTCCACTACAGACTCTTTAATTTTCCAGTTTTTTGAAATAATCACTCATATTTCTTCTTTTTTGCAGCCTTCAACTTTTTGCGGATCGCTAAGGGAACTGGATATTCCTCTGGACACCATAAAAGCTGTCTTTTTTAATTTGCGTAATTTCTCATTCAAAAGAACTGATGAAAAGACGAAAAAAAAAAAAAAAAAAAAATAAATAAATAAAATAAAATAAAATAAAAAAAACAACTAAACATTTCATTGTATTTCACTTCCTTTTTTAGTGAAAAGAAAGTGGCAACTCATCTGAGAATAAACTGGCAGTTGCAGAAAACGGTTTTCAAAAATCTCGAATGTTCTAAAAAGAATTCGAATAAAAAAAATTTTTCAAAATGGCGCTCGAGTTGAGATGATAGCGGAATTGTTCTTCACTTCACTTTCTTTTCTGAATTCAATTAATGCGTATTAGTTAATCTTTGCTTAATAATCATAATAAGTAATTAAACTTCCAAAGTTTTTTATTTACTTCGTATCATTACACATTTTTTTTTTTTTTTTTTTTTTTAGTTTTGGCAACAAAAGCTTCTTAGAATGAGCGGTTTTTTTACATGATTTCTTCACTTCAGTTTCGCCAAGCATGAAGATATTTAATCGCCAGGGATATAAGACGTTGGAAAGGTGTTGAAATTAAGACTAATAACTCTATGTTATGTTTTTTTTCTTACGAACATGTCTCTTGTGATTAGCTTTATCATAAATTAATTTTTTTTTCAGAAGCCGAAAAATTTCTCTTTTATATTATATAATATTTAAAACAAAATTTTATCCTTTAAAAATACCTTTTAATTTTTACCGTTTTCTGCTTTAAAAATTTGAAAAAAAAAAAAAAAACACGTAAAAGAGACTTCTATTTTAACTTTATTTTCAAAAAAATAACAAATATCAAATTGTTATTAAATCATCCTTTTGAAGATATTTTTTCAGGAAATTTTTATTAATATAGAGAAAAATTTCCTGAAATCTATCTTCCAAATAAAGATTTAATAATAATTTGATATTTCTTATTTGTAGCTTTATTAAGTTAAACTTTTGTTACACATTTCATTTTCGGATAGTTGATGTGTTGAAAAACTAGATATTGGAAAATATTTTAATTATTTAAATAGTTTAATGCTTAGAATTGCACTTCAAAACGTTTCTAAAAGATAAAATAATTGTTTAATTTAATTATGTTATTTTGTATGATCCTTAATATTTAAACAAGTTTCTTTTTATTATAACTTAATTGGATTTCAATTTATATTTTTAAAAAACAGTTCTTCAATTATATTTCATGTTGCAAGTTTAATTTAAATTGTGAAAAATTTGTAAATTTAATTTAATTTAATATTTAATATTGTAAATTTAATTTAAGTAGTGAAAAATCATTACTCTAAATTTGAAATAGATAAAATTTAATATTAAATATTAAATAATATATAATATTTGATATTAATTAATATTTAATGCTTAATATTTAATATTAAATTTTGCCAATTTCAAATCTAGAGTAATGATTTTTCACTATTTAAATTAAATTTACAATATTAAAAATAACTGAAGATAATTAAATTTATTATATTATAATATATTATTTATTATTCAAATATATTTAATGCATTTTCTGCCAGAATACGTTTGTAATTATTTGTGAAAATCTTTAAAGTGTAACAAATTTCTTCAAATGGAGATTTGGCTTTTAAATCGTAAAAATTTTGAAAAAAGAAGTTAATTAATAAAAAACTTCTTCTTCATTGGTACAACATCTTCATGGTAGGACAAGGCTGTCTGCCTACTAGCAGATTTCAAAACAGGAGATGTTACCTTTTTTCGCGGGGTAAGGGTGTCATTCCTATTCCAATTCGATCTACAGTCATATTAGACCGGGACCTATGGTTTAAAATGGATTTCGAACCACAACAAACAACCATGGAATCAACCGACAGAACGCTAGTCACTCAAGCCCCAATAAAAAACTTCCTTTATATTAATTTTAGAAAATTATTTTATTTGTATTAATGTCTGCAAATGTAAATCTTTTAAATACAATTCTACATACTTTCATGAAGTTCAAAAGATTGCAAAATACGGGAGTTAGCGATATAAAAACACTTTGCCCTAAGGTTACAGCAAATATATAGCAGATTAACATTACACAGATTAGACCTTGCAGAGGTAAATACACCTCATCTACATGTTATCAGCTCAATTTGGAGTAAACCCCCGTAGAAGCGGCATTTGAGATGTTATCTATCATATATTTAGCTTTTTTTTTCTGAGCAATAGAAATTTGTATACAAATTTCGCTTTCAAAATTTGCATCCATCAATTCTCAGAATCAGTGCTTTGAGTTAAACATTCTTGATAAATGGAACTTAAAAATTGTCAAGTATATAGATCTGGAAAATATATTGTAGCTAATAATCCTATTTTAAAGTTATTTAACTTTTTTTGAACTTATAAAAAACTGGAGGGATCTGATGTAAGTCTCATTGTGGTTTTGGATTTGTGAGAGTTGGATTTAAATGCGATATGCGAAACTGAACCGAAAGCTTCTGTGTTAGTGCTAGGGATGGGCACGATAATGCCGTAGGGTGGAAGGTCCTTCCATTTGAGAGATGAGATTGAAAACTTTTCAGATGTTACCACTACTATTTTCCTTACAAATATAGATACAAAAGATAAATGCAGTTTAGTAGCTTTTATTTCCTTAGGGCACCTTGATAATGCTGTATCTGTTTGTATCTGTCGTCATAAAGACGAATGACGTCAGTTCACAATGTCTAGCATTTGGAAACAACAATTTAAAAAATCTTAAAATATTTCCATATTAGCTAAAATATAATAATCGGCTGGGCCGGATATACAGGCTACCCATAAAATTGTTAACTAAATGCTTTGATTAATTTAAAAACATATATATTATTATAACAACTCTCATTTTCAATTTAAAATACTCAAAGTGTAACAAATATCTTCAAATGAGAATTTGGCTTTTAAATCGTAAAGATTTCGAAAAAAGAAATTAATTAATGAAAAAAATCTTCTTCATTGATGCAACATCCCCATGATGGGCCAAACCCGCTTAAAAACTTCAATTTCCTTTTAATACAAAACAGATTCTTAGTTATTTTTAAGAAGGAAAAAATATAAACAAATATTATGTATAAAACAGTTCACATACATAAATTCCAAACGATTAAAAAAAAAAAGCACTTAAAAGAAATTAAAAAAAAATTTTATTATAAAAATTTCAAACGATATTATAAAAAAACACGTTTTTTTTAAATATCAAAATTTTAAACGATTTTACAAAAAAAAGCACATGAAAGATAAATTTTTTTTTTTAAATAAAAAAATTTGAAACGATATTAAGAAAGAAGCACGTGATAGAAATCAAAGAAAAATTTTTTAATATAAAAATTTCAAACGATATTATTAAAAATGCACGTGAAAGAAATATAGAAATTTCAAACGATATTATTAAAAATGCACGTGAAAGAAATATAGAAATTTCAAACGATATTATAAAAAAACACGTTTTTTTTAAATATCAAAATTTTAAACGATTTTACAAAAAAAAGCACATGAAAGATAAATTTTTTTTTTTAAATAAAAAAATTGGAAACGATATTAAGAAAGAAGCACGTGATAGAAATCAAAGAAAAATTTTTTAATATAAAAATTTCAAACGATATTATTAAAAATGCACGTGAAAGAAATATAGAAATTTCAAACGATATTATAAAAAAACACGTTTTTTTTAAATATCAAAATTTTAAACGATTTTACAAAAAAAAGCACATGAAAGATAAATTTTTTTTTTTAAAATAAAAAATTTGAAACGATATTAAGAAAAGAAGCACGTGATAGAAATCAAAGAAAAATTTTTTAATATAAAAATTTCAAACGATATTATTAAAAATGCACGTGAAAGAAATATAGAAATTTCAAACGATATTATTAAAAATGCACGTGAAAGAAATATAGAAATTTCAAACGATATTATTAAAAATGCACGTGAAAAGAAATTAAAAAAAAATTTTATGAACAAAAATTTCAAATGATATTATAAAAAAGCAAGGGAAAGAAACTAGAAAAGAAATTTTTTTAATATAAAAATTTCAAACGATATTATAAAAAAGCACGTGAAAGAAATATAGAAATTTCAAACGATATTATAAAAAAAGCACGTAAAAGAAATTTAAAAAAAGTTTTTTAATATAAAAATTTCAAACGGTATTATAAAAAAAGCACGTAAAAGAAATTAAAGACAAATTTTTATTATAAAAATTTCAAACAATATTATAAAAAAAAAAAACGTGAAAGAAATTTAAAAAAAATTTTAATATAAAAATTTCGAACGATTTTATAAAAAAAGTACTTGAAAGAAATTAAAAAAAATTTTTTAATAAAAACATGTCAAACGATACTATAAAAAAAGCACAAAAAGGAAATAAAAAATTTTAAAAAATATTAAAGAATAAATAAATAAATAAATAATAAATTAAAAAAATATTCAAAACTGTACGTGAAGAAATATAAGAAAAATCCTGCTTCCGAAAACAATGCCCATAATTTTATGGGTAAAATATATATTAATTTAGACTTGAACTAAACTCTAGTGCGCCGATATACTTAGAAAAAAAATTTTGTTTTTAGTACGATTATAAAAAAAGATTATCTTTTAGAAAATTGAGAAATTAATTTTAATTTAATACTTCCTGATCTTTTACCTTTTTTTTTTTTTTTTTTTCACCGAAGTTTAAACAAAAACCTTAAAACCTGCCCTTTAAATATTCCACGCTTCTATGAACGAAATGAGTTATACATAAATGAAAAAAAAAAAAGCAACAACAACAAAAACAAAAAACCCTTTCCTTCTATTCTCAGACTCATCCAATTCCTCAACTCGAAACATGTAGGGAAAAAAAAAGAAAAACAAAAAAAAATCCCTTTTTTTCCCCTTTTTTAACAAAGGATCTTTCAACTTATTCGTTCGCAGATTCCTTCCGTTTCCATATCAGATGAGCCGTCACTTTGTGACCCGTTCTGTGTTTAAGGAGATCCGGACAGAACAATAGAGAGCAGCAACTCGTTTCTTTTTTTTATTCGTTCTTTTTTGAGACCATCTGGTTGCGAATCCTTAAATTGCACCTTTAGGGGTGGAATTATGAACGAGCATACCGATCTCGGCTTCTTGTGAAAGGCATTGGCTGCAATAATGAGAAATACTGCTCTTGAATAATGAATATGTCTTGCTTTTTTTTTGTCCTGTGCATTCTTAAAAGGGTTTCGTTAAATGTAGACTGGCAGATATGTCGTTCGTTTTGTTCATCGTTTATTAATTATAATGTAAGAATACTACTGAGTCTAAAAAGTAAGACAAATTTTTAATTATGCAATTCCGGGTCTTACTTATGGAATTTCAATTTTTTTCAATTCCTTCTATTAGCTCACACTCTCCCTATATATATATCTTGTTCAAATGTTCAATCGTTAATAAAATACTTTTTATTCATTCACTCAAGGTCAAATACATTTTTTTGGAACTTGCAGTGGATGACACTTGATGTTAATACAATTTTTTTCTAATATTAATTCAGAGAATTAAATTTAAATAGTTAATTTTAGTTTTTTTTAGATTTAGTTTGTCAATAGAGTACATATCTACCAATAGAGGGCGTCAGATAAACTTAAAAAAATGAATGAAAATTATTTATAAAGGACTTTCTGCAATAGAGTGAAAGAAAAAGTAGGAATTGACTTTAAATTTTTTTTTGTATATTATTTGTTTGTCCTGTGCATTCTTAAAGGGGTTTTGTTAAATATAGACTGGCAGAGATATCGTTCGTTTCGTTCATTGTTTATTAATTATAACTTAAGAATACTACTGTGTCCAAAAAGTAAGACCAACTTTCAATTTTGAAATTCCAGGGCCTTATGCAATTTCAATTTTTTTTCTTTTTTAGGTTGCTGACACTGTCCTTGACATCTGTATGAAGTTCGACGTCAAAATATTCATTAGTGTTTTACTTACGCTTGGCTTTGTGAGACGCTAAAACTAATTACTGCGATTTTTGAAATGTCTGAATTAATTGAGCAAAGAACGTGCATTCAGTTTTGTTTGCGGAAACGTATAGAATGTTGTAGAAGACATTCGGTGAGCATTCCTATATCGGAAAGAAATGTTTACAAGTGGTATAAACAGTTCAAAGAAGGCAGAGAACGCGTTGAAGACGAAGAGCCCTCTGGTCTACCATCAACCTCAACCGACGAAGCTCAAGTTCAAAAAATTAAAGATTTGATGCTTGCAAACAGTCGATTTACAATTTGAGATCTTATTAAGGATGTTGGAATTACAAAAGGTCCGGCCAATTCCATTTTGGGCCTCAAATGCGTCAAATCTCGATTGGTACCGAAAATACTGAATGCACCAGCTCACACTGCATTGATTCTTCTTGACTTTTTCGCCAAAAAGGAAACCCATATCGTTGTATTCACACCGTGTGACTTCTGGCTATTTCCTAAACTCAGAAGACCACTGCGGGGACACCGTTTTGAGTCGATTGAAGAGATTCAACGTGAATTGCCGCGCGCTTTGAAGGCCATCCCTGCCGATGACTTTTTAGCATGCATTGAGAATTGGAAAAAAAGTTGGCATAAGTGCATTGCGTCTGGGGGGTTACTTTGAAAGCGATGAAATAAATTTGGAAGAATAAATAAAGAGTTTTTGAAAAAAAAAATAATTGGTCTTACTTTTTGGACACAGTAGTATGTCTTGCTTTTTTATCCTGTGCATTCTTCGAGGTTGGTATGTGTTTCATTAAATACAGACTGGCATAAATGTCGTTCGTTTTGTTCATCGTTTATTAATTATAACTTAAGAATATACATAGTATGAATTTGTGATAAATTATCAATTCGTGATCGAAAAAGCTGGCCCCTCACCCTCCAAAAATATAAACTAACTTATACCCATAAAAAAAAAAAGTGTAAAAAAAAAAAAAAAAAAGAATCCATATATCTAAAATATAAAATAAAAAAAAGTTTTCTTGTTAGATCTCTATCTTAATTTGAAGTTAGAGCGCCGACAAGAACTTTGTAATGATTCGCCCAAGAAGGGAGAAGTGTTTATTCTGTCTTTAGTTAATGCCATCCATTTTTGTCTCAATCCGTTTAAAATGATTGATTCGTATCAGAGATTTACAGTGATAAATGATCTAAATAATAAAAATATTTGCTTTTCCTTTGACTCATGTTTTATTCATATCTATATTTGGGATTTGTATCTTCTACATGGAGACGAGATATTGTCGAGAAAGACGGTATATACATTTTGCTTAGCTTTACATTTCTATAGACTTATTTGTTATTCATTTCATATGAATCTTTATATTTGGGAGTTGTATCTTTTACTTGATGAGATGAGATGTTGTTCGATGTCGTTACGGTATATACTTTTTGCCTATCGCAAATTTGCAGAACTCGAGTTTGTATATACGAGTAATCTTAGTTGCTAGTTGTGCCATTCATTTTTGTGTCGCTCCATTTAAAATGATTGATTCGTATCAGAGATTTACAGTGATAAATGATCAGAATAATAAAAAAAATATTTGCTTTTCCAAAGACTTATTTTTCATTCATATCATTTGAATCTTCATATTTGAGATTTGTATCTTTTACTGGATGACTCGAGAAAGACGGTATATACTTTTTGCCTAGCTTTACATTTTCATAGACTTTTATTTTCTATTTATATTATTTGAATCTTTATATTTGGGATTTGTATCTTTTACTCGATTAGACGAGATGTTGTTCTAGAAAGACGGTATATACTTTTTGCCAAACTTTACATTTCCATAGATTTATTTGTTATTCATATAATTTGAATCTTTACATTTGGGATTTGTATCTTTTACTCGATTAGACGAGATGTTGTTCTAGAAAGACGGTATATACCTTTTGCCAAACTTTACATTTCCATAGATTTATTTGTTATTCATATAATTTGAATCTTTACATTTAGGATTTGTATCTTTTACTCGATTAGACGAGATGTTGTTCTAGAAAGACGGTATATACTTTTTGCCAAAACTTTACATTTCCATAGATTTATTTGTTATTCATATCATTTGAATCTTTACATTTGGGATTTGTATCTTTTTCGATTAGACGAGATGTTGTTCTAGAAAGACGGTATATACTTTTTTTGCCAAACTTTACATTTCCATAGATTTATTTGTTATTCATATCATTTGAATCTTTACATTTGGGATTTGTATCTTTTACTCGATTAGACGAGATGTTGTTCTAGAAAGACGGTATATACTTTTGCCAAACTTTACATTTCCATAGATTTATTTGTTATTCATATCATTTGAATCTTTACATTTGGGATTTGTATCTTTTACTCGATTAGACGAGATGTTGTTCTAGAAAGACGGTATATACTTTTGCCAAACTTTACATTTCCATAGATTTATTTGTTATTCATATCATTTGAATCTTTACATTTGGGATTTGTATCTTTTACTCGATTAGACGAGATGTTGTTCTAGAAAGACGGTATATACTTTTTGCCAAACTTTACATTTCCATAGATTTATTTTTTATTCATATAATTTGAATCTTTACATTTGGGATTTGTATCTTTTACTCGATTAGACGAGATGTTGTTCTAGAAAGACGGTATATACTTTTTGCCAAACTTTACATTTCCATAGATTTATTTGTTATTCATATCATTTGAATCTTTACATTTGGGATTTGTATCTTTTACTCGATTAGACGAGATGTTGTTCTAGAAAGACGGTATATACTTTTGCCAAACTTTACATTTCCATAGATTTATTTGTTATTCATATCATTTGAATCTTTACATTTGGGATTTGTATCTTTTACTCGATTAGACGAGATGTTGTTCTAGAAAGACGGTATATACTTTTTGCCAAACTTTACATTTCCATAGATTTATTTGTTATTCATATCATTTGAATCTTTACATTTGGGATTTGTATCTTTTACTCGATTAGACGAGATGTTGTTCTAGAAAGACGGTATATACTTTTTGCCAAACTTTACATTTCCATAGATTTATTTGTTATTCATATAATTTGAATCTTTACATTTGGGATTTGTATCTTTTACTCGATTAGACGAGATGTTGTTCTAGAAAGACGGTATATACTTTTGCCAAACTTTACATTTCCATAGATTTATTTGTTATTCATATCATTTGAATCTTTACATTTGGGATTTGTATCTTTTACTCGATTAGACGAGATGTTGTTCTAGAAAGACGGTATATACTTTTTGCCAAACTTTACATTTCCATAGATTTATTTGTTATTCATATCATTTGAATCTTTACATTTGGGATTTGTATCTTTTACTCGATTAGACGAGATGTTGTTCTAGAAAGACGGTATATACTTTTTGCCAAACTTTACATTTCCATAGATTTATTTGTTATTCATATCATTTGAATCTTTACATTTGGGATTTGTATCTTTTACTCGATTAGACGAGATGTTGTTCTAGAAAGACGGTATATACTTTTTGCCAAACTTTACATTTCCATAGATTTATTTGTTATTCATATAATTTGAATCTTTACATTTGGGATTTGTATCTTTTACTCGATTAGACGAGATGTTGTTCTAGAAAGACGGTATATACTTTTTGCCAAACTTTACATTTCCATAGATTTATTTGTTATTCATATCATTTGAATCTTTACATTTGGGATTTGTATCTTTTACTCGATTAGACGAGATGTTGTTCTAGAAAGACGGTATATACTTTTTGCCAAACTTTACATTTTCATAGACTTTTATTTTCTATTTATATTATTTGAATCTTTATATTTGGGATTTGTATCTTTTACTCGATTAGACGAGATGTTGTTCTAGAAAGACGGTATATACTTTTTTGCCAAACTTTACATTTCCATAGATTTATTTGTTATTCATATCATTTGAATCTTTACATTTGGGATTTGTATCTTTTACTCGATTAGACGAGATGTTGTTCTAGAAAGACGGTATATACTTTTTGCCAAACTTTACATTTCCATAGATTTATTTGTTATTCATATAATTTGAATCTTTACATTTGGGATTTGTATCTTTTACTCGATTAGACGAGATGTTGTTCTAGAAAGACGGTATATACTTTTTGCCAAACTTTACATTTCCATAGATTTATTTGTTATTCATATCATTTGAATCTTTACATTTGGGATTTGTATCTTTTACTCGATTAGACGAGATGTTGTTCTAGAAAGACGGTATATACTTTTTTGCCAAACTTTACATTTCCATAGATTTATTTGTTATTCATATAATTTGAATCTTTACATTTGGGATTTGTATCTTTTACTCGATTAGACGAGATGTTGTTCTAGAAAGACGGTATATACTTTTTGCCAAACTTTACATTTCCATAGATTTATTTGTTATTCATATCATTTGAATCTTTACATTTGGGATTTGTATCTTTTTCTCGATTAGACGAGATGTTGTTCTAGAAAGACGGTATATACTTTTGCCAAACTTTACATTTCCATAGATTTATTTGTTATTCATATCATTTGAATCTTTACATTTGGGATTTGTATCTTTTACTCGATTAGACGAGATGTTGTTCTAGAAAGACGGTATATACTTTTTGCCAAACTTTACATTTCCATAGATTTATTTGTTATTCATATCATTTGAATCTTTACATTTGGGATTTGTATCTTTTACTCGATTAGACGAGATGTTGTTCTAGAAAGACGGTATATACTTTTTGCCAAACTTTACATTTCCATAGATTTATTTTTTATTCATATCATTTGAATCTTTACATTTGGGATTTGTATCTTTTACTCGATTAGACGAGATGTTGTTCTAGAAAGACGGTATATACATTTGCCAAACTTTACATTTCCATAGATTTATTTGTTATTCATATCATTTGAATCTTTACATTTGGGATTTGTATCTTTTACTCGATTAGACGAGATGTTGTTCCAGAAAGACGGTATATACTTTTGCCAAACTTTACATTTCCATAGATTTATTTGTTATTCATATCATTTGAATCTTTACATTTGGGATTTGTATCTTTTACTCGATTAGACGAGATGTTGTTCCAGAAAGACGGTATATACTTTTTGCCAAACTTTACATTTCCATAGATTTATTTGTTATTCATATCATTTGAATCTTTACATTTGGGATTTGTATCTTTTACTCGATTAGACGAGATGTTGTTCCAGAAAGACGGTATATACTTTTTGCCAAACTTTACATTTCCATAGATTTATTTTTTATTCATATCATTTGAATCTTTACATTTGGGATTTGTATCTTTTACTCGATTAGACGAGATGTTGTTCTAGAAAGACGGTATATACTTTTTGCCAAACTTTACATTTCCATAGATTTATTTGTTATTCATATCATTTGAATCTTTACATTTGGGATTTGTATCTTTTACTCGATTAGACGAGATGTTGTTCCAGAAAGACGGTATATACTTTTTGCCAAACTTTACATTTCCATAGATTTATTTGTTATTCATATCATTTGAATCTTTACATTTGGGATTTGTATCTTTTACTCGATTAGACGAGATGTTGTTCCAGAAAGACGGTATATACTTTTTGCCAAACTTTACATTTCCATAGATTTATTTGTTATTCATATCATTTGAATCTTTACATTTGGGATTTGTATCTTTTACTCGATTAGACGAGATGTTGTTCTAGAAAGACGGTATATACTTTTGCCAAACTTTACATTTCCATAGATTTATTTTTATTCATATAATTTGAATCTTTACATTTGGGATTTGTATCTTTTACTCGATTAGACGAGATGTTGTTCTAGAAAGACGGTATATACTTTTTTGCCAAACTTTACATTTCCATAGATTTATTTGTTATTCATATCATTTGAATCTTTACATTTGGGATTTGTATCTTTTTCTCGATTAGACGAGATGTTGTTCTAGAAAGACGGTATATACTTTTTGCCAAACTTTACATTTCCATAGATTTATTTGTTATTCATATCATTTGAATCTTTACATTTGGGATTTGTATCTTTTACTCGATTAGACGAGATGTTGTTCTAGAAAGACGGTATATACTTTTTGCCAAACTTTACATTTCCATAGATTTATTTGTTATTCATATCATTTGAATCTTTACATTTGGGATTTGTATCTTTTACTCGATTAGACGAGATGTTGTTCTAGAAAGACGGTATATACTTTTGCCAAACTTTACATTCCCATAGATTTATTTGTTATTCATATCATTTGAATCTTTACATTTGGGATTTGTATCTTTTTACTCGATTAGACGAGATGTTGTTCTAGAAAGACGGTATATACTTTTGCCAAACTTTACATTTCCATAGATTTATTTGTTATTCATATCATTTGAATCTTTACATTTGGGATTTGTATCTTTTACTCGATTAGACGAGATGTTGTTCTAGAAAGACGGTATATACTTTTGCCAAACTTTACATTTCCATAGATTTATTTGTTATTCATATCATTTGAATCTTTACATTTGGGATTTGTATCTTTTACTCGATTAGACGAGATGTTGTTCTAGAAAGACGGTATATACTTTTTGCCAAACTTTACATTTCCATAGATTTATTTTTTATTCATATCATTTGAATCTTTACATTTGGGATTTGTATCTTTTACTCGATTAGACGAGATGTTGTTCTAGAAAGACGGTATATACTTTTTGCCAAACTTTACATTTCCATAGATTTATTTGTTATTCATATCATTTGAATCTTTACATTTGGGATTTGTATCTTTTACTCGATTAGACGAGATGTTGTTCTAGAAAGACGGTATATACTTTTTGCCAAACTTTACATTTCCATAGATTTATTTGTTATTCATATCATTTGAATCTTTACATTTGGGATTTGTATCTTTTACTCGATTAGACGAGATGTTGTTCTAGAAAGACGGTATATACTTTTGCCAAACTTACATTTCCATAGATTTATTTGTTATTCATATCATTTGAATCTTTACATTTGGGATTTGTATCTTTTACTCGATTAGACGAGATGTTGTTCTAGAAAGACGGTATATACTTTTTGCCAAACTTTACATTTCCATAGATTTATTTTTATTCATATCATTTGAATCTTTTTACATTTGGGATTTGTATCTTTTACTCGATTAGACGAGATGTTGTTCTAGAAAGACGGTATATACTTTTGCCAAACTTTACATTTCCATAGATTTATTTGTTATTCATATAATTTGAATCTTTACATTTGGGATTTGTATCTTTTACTCGATTAGACGAGATGTTGTTCTAGAAAGACGGTATATACTTTTTTGCCAAACTTTACATTTCCATAGATTTATTTGTTATTCATATCATTTGAATCTTTACATTTGGGATTTGTATCTTTTACTCGATTAGATGAGATGTTGTTCTAGAAAGACGGTATATACTTTTTGCCAAACTTTACATTTTCATAGACTTTTATTTTCTATTTATATTATTTGAATCTTTATATTTGGGATTTGTATCTTTTACTCGATTAGACGAGATGTTGTTCTAGAAAGACGGTATATACTTTTTGCCAAACTTTACATTTCCATAGATTTATTTGTTATTCATATCATTTGAATCTTTACATTTGGGATTTGTATCTTTTTCTCTATTAGACGAGATGTTGTTCTAGAAAGACGGTATATACTTTTTGCCAAACTTTACATTTCCATAGATTTATTTGTTATTCATATCATTTGAATCTTTACATTTGGGATTTGTATCTTTTACTCGATTAGACGAGATGTTGTTCTAGAAAGACGGTATATACTTTTTGCCAAACTTTACATTTCCATAGATTTATTTGTTATTCATATCATTTGAATCTTTACATTTGGGATTTGTATCTTTTACTCGATTAGACGAGATGTTGTTCTAGAAAGACGGTATATACTTTTTGCCAAACTTTACATTTCCATAGATTTATTTTTATTCATATCATTTGAATCTTTACATTTGGGATTTGTATCTTTTACTCGATTAGACGAGATGTTGTTCTAGAAAGACGGTATATACTTTTGGCAAACTTTTACATTTCCATAGATTTATTTGTTATTCATATCATTTGAATCTTTACATTTGGGATTTGTATCTTTTACTCGATTAGACGAGATGTTGTTCCAGAAAGACGGTATATACTTTTTGCCAAACTTTACATTTCCATAGATTTATTTGTTATTCATATCATTTGAATCTTTACATTTTGGGATTTGTATCTTTTACTCGATTAGACGAGATGTTGTTCCAGAAAGACGGTATATACTTTTGCCAAACTTTACATTTCCATAGATTTATTTGTTATTCATATCATTTGAATCTTTACATTTGGGATTTGTATCTTTTACTCGATTAGACGAGATGTTGTTCCAGAAAGACGGTATATACTTTTGCCAAACTTTACATTTCCATAGATTTATTTGTTATTCATGTCATTTGAATCTTTACATTTGGGATTTGTATCTTTTACTCGATTAGACGAGATGTTGTTCTAGAAAGACGGTATATACTTTTTGCCAAACTTTACATTTCCATAGATTTATTTTTTATTCATATCATTTGAATCTTTACATTTGGGATTTGTATCTTTTACTCGATTAGACGAGATGTTGTTCTAGAAAGACGGTATATACTTTTTGCCAAACTTTACATTTCCATAGATTTATTTGTTATTCATATCATTTGAATCTTTACATTTGGGATTTGTATCTTTTACTCGATTAGACGAGATGTTGTTCCAGAAAGACGGTATATACTTTTTGCCAAACTTTACATTTCCATAGATTTATTTGTTATTCATATCATTTGAATCTTTATATTTGAGATTTGTATCTTTTACTTGTAGACGAAATGCTGTTGAGAAAGACGATGTATACTTTTTCCGTGGCTTTATATTTCCATTGACTTATTTGTTATTCATGTCATTTGAATCTTTTTATTTGGGATTTGTATCTTTTACTTAAGATGAAATATTGTTCGAGAAATACGGTATATACTTTTTGCCTAGCTTTATATTTCCATATACTTATTTGTTATTCATATCATTTGAATCTTTATATTTGGGATTTGTATCTTTTACTTGAAGATGTTATATTGGTCGAGAAAGAGGGTATATACTTTTTGCATAGCGCACATTTGCAGAAAGCGAGTTTGCACATACGAGTTACCTTAATTGATTCCCTTTAATTTGTCCAACGCTAGAATTTTATTCATAAGCTGTACACTGCAGAGTGACGATCACATTTCCCTTTGGCTGTGGATAGATGTAGTCAACGATTACATCAAGCTGTGGATAAATGTAGTCAACGATTACATGAAGCTATGGTTAGATGCAATCAATATCCATCAATTGAAAATGAAGCCAAAGGAATCAAACAAATTGAAAACAGCGATTTTCAGATATGAAATGTCTACCTCGAATGACGAACGAATATGTTGGATAATCTTGTAACAGAAATCTGACAGCGAAGTCAGCGATAATGAAGAAGATAGAGCGCATTTATTATTCAAGAAGTATAACGAATCGTTAAAAAAGGAACGAGAACTGTCTGATTTTGCAAATTCGATTGACCAAAGTGAAGAAAGGACATTTTATGCGAGACATTGAAAAAGTCTGCGCTCCTTACAACAAAACGTTTAAAGTTTTTTTTTTATTTATTGTACCATGGCCTTTACTTATAAAACAGGAATAAAAACCGTTCAATTTTTCATCTTTAAATTATAAAAACCCTTAGGTTTGTTGAATTTATACGCGAATTTTAATTTGAACTATATCTAACGCAATTTTTTCATACATTTTGCCTTGCGTCCAATGCATGCTAAACGCAATCCCATCATTTGGCAAGGTTTTACGTTAGAGATTGAATTAGAAATAAGGATTTTTAAGTAATATATAATAAATACACTTAAGTGATTGATCAATTGAACAAAAAATTAATAATGATCAATTGAACAAAAAATTATTGTTTTTAATTTTTATTAATTTATCGTTTATTCATTGTTAATTTATTCTAATTTATTTGTTTATTGTTGTGATTTATTGCTTTATTTATTTATTAAATTTATTCTTTTTAATTTTAATTGAATCGATTTTATTTATTTTACGATATTTTACTTTAACTGAAATATAATTTATTTATTTATAAATTAAATTTCTCTTATTTCCAAAGACTTTAGATTATATTTCAGGTTTTATGTGGCAACAAATTTAATATCACAGAATGCTGTTATTTTATTGTATTTTTTATAAAGAGAAAAAAAAACAACGTTTACATCATAAATACAAAAGAAATAAACTTACTTAAGAATTCACTATGGGAATTGCATTTATATTATACTTTGTGTAACATGAAATGTTTATTATTTGGAGCTTCGACATAAAAAACAATAAATAAAAAGCTATTATCACAGAAAAGCATCAAAATTAATAACATATAATCCAGTAGTATTATCATATTCGATATAAATAATATAGTAAGAAAATTATAATGCTGTAACAATATTATAAAATCTAAATAAAACATAGGTATTAATCAGGAAAGATAATGATTCAAGTACATTATTTCAATGTCGTTAATTTCATATGCAAATCTTTCTAATTAAAGTGCCTGATAGAATAAAGTAATCAAGTATATATAGATAATAATGCAGTAGAACAAGTTTTTAATATCTATTATTTTTTTGAAAGTAAAAAGAAAGGTAAAATATGTATGATACAAAATTAACATTAAAAAATGTTTTATCGTCATTGACATGCTTTAGAATGGTAAAAAAGGAGATTAAAAGATTATTAAGATTTTAAATACGTGCAACCAAATACAAAATTACATATTTTGTGGTAAAATGTGTATCAAATGTAAAATGTAGAGTGAATAATTATGCTTAATATTTGTTATCTTTAGTATGTAATTCAATTTTCATATCAATGGAAGAAAAACTAGTTCCACTTTTAAAAAAAATTGTGTATTACACAATATAATATCTGCTGTAATCCACAATAAATATACAAAACTAGTTTGTTATAGACTGATGGCGCCATAAGATTTATAAAGATTTTTTTGGCATCATGTAATGAATTTAATTAGAAAGTTTAAAATAAGCATTCAGAAAATAATAGCAAAATATATCAATTTATTTTTATATTTACAACTAAGACTTTAGTATGTTTATGAAGAACAGACATCATCACGTATGTCTGTGTTAATGAACCAGATTGAACCAGATAATTTATTTGCATTCGTCTGTTGTAATAGTATCGTATGTATTTTTCTCATAGTTTATAGGGCCCCAGTCATAACAGAACAATCATTTAATATTAATAAAATGAATGTTCAGAATAAATTATTCATAAGTTAATAAAAAAATAAATGATAAAAGGTCAGTTTATTAGATTAAACTTTTTAACTAATTAATTAGAAAATTTTAAATAGACAATCATGGAATAATAGCAAAATATATCAATTTATTTTTATATTTACAACTAAGACTTTAGTATGTTTATGAAGAACAGACATCATCACGTATGTCTGTGTTAATGAACCAGATTGAACCAGATAATTTATTTGCATTCGTCTGTTGTAATAGTATCGTATGTATTTTTCTCATAGTTTATAGGGCCCCAGTCATAACAGAACAATCATTTAATATTAATAAAATGAATGTTCAGAATAAATTATTCATAAGTTAATAAAAAAATAAATGATAAAAGGTCAGTTTATTAGATTAAACTTTTTAACTAATTAATTAGAAAATTTTAAATAGACAATCATGGAATAATAGCAAAATATATCAATTTATTTTTATATTTACAACTAAGACTTTAGTATGTTTATGAAGAACAGACATCATCACGTATGTCTGTGTTAATGAACCAGATTGAACCAGATAATTTATTTGCATTCGTCTGTTGTAATAGTATCGTATGTATTTTTCTCATAGTTTATAGGGCCCCAGTCATAACAGAACAATCATTTAATATTAATAAAATGAATGTTCAGAATAAATTATTCATAAGTTAATAAAAAAATAAATGATAAAAGGTCAGTTTATTAGATTAAACTTTTTGACTAATTAATTAGAAAGTTTAAAACAGACAATCACGGAATATTAGCAAAATATATCAATTTATTTTTATATTTACAACTAAGACTTTAGTATGTTTATGAAGAACAGACATCATCACGTATGTCTGTGTTAATGAACCAGATTGAACCAGAAAATTTATTTGCATTCGTCTGTTGTAATAGTGTCCCATGTATTTTTTTCATAGTTCATAGAGCCCTAGTCCCAATAGAACAATATTCATTTAATGGTAATAAAATGAATGTTGAGAATGAATGGTTAATAAGTTAAAAAAATTATAAGAAGTCAGTTCATATGGTTAAACTTTCTAAATAATTAATTAGAAAGTTGAAAATAGACAATCATGCAATAATAGGAAAATATATCAGTTTATTTTTATATTTACAACTGAGACTTTAAGTAATGACATACGTTATGATATCTGTTCTTTATATACATAAAAAACAGATATCATAATGTATGTCTGTGTTAATGAACCAGATTAAACCAGGTTATTTACTTGTATTCGTCTGTTGCAATAGTATCATATGTAGTTCTCTCATGGGCTCTAGTTATAACAGAACAATATTCATTTAATATTAATAAAATGAATGGTGAGAATTAATGATTGATAAGGTAATAAAAAATAAATCATAAGAGGTCAGTTCATAGGTTAAACTTTCTAAATAATTAATTCGAAAGTTTAAAATAGTCAATCATAGAATAATAGCAAAATATATCAATTTATTTTTATATTTACAACTAAGACTTTAGTATGTATATATAGAACAGATATCATCACGTATGTCTGTGTTAATGAACCAGATTGAACCAGACTATTTATTTGCATTCGTCTGTTGTAATAATATCGTATGTATTTTCTTCATAGTTTATAGAACCCTATTCGTAACATGAATTAACAGAACAATATTCATTTAATGTTAGTAAAATGAATGTTGATAATGAATGATTGATAAGTTAATAAAAAATAAGTGATAAGAAGTCAGTTAACTCTTGTTATTTTTGAATTTGAATGAGAATAGTCGTCTAAAATTTTGATTTTTGTTACTGTTTAATGATATTTCGATATAAAATAACAAAAATATATTTTATACCAATTTGAGAGTAATACAAAAATCATGGTGTCAGACTGCAAGAAGAATCTATTTATATTCTATCACAATACCATTTCATTATCATTATCTTTTTTTTGCATATTATTAAGAATGTTGAGAATAAATGATTGATAAGTTAATAAAGAATAAATGATAAGGGGGTCAGCTAATTATTGATGTTTTTGAATTTCAATGAGCAATATAATATCTGTTGAGATCCACAATAAATATACAAAACTAGTTTGTTATAGCCTGCTGACGCCAGGTGATTTATAAAGATATTTTAGCAGCATGTAATGAATTTAATTAGAAAGTTTAAAATAGACAATCATGGAATATTAGCAAAATATATCAGTTTATTTCTATATTTACAACTAAGACTTTAGTATAATTATGAAGAACAGACATCATCACGTATGTCTGTGTTAATGAACCAGATTGAACCAGATTATTTGCATGCATTCGTCTGTTGTACTTCATAGTTTATAGGGCCCTATTTGTAACATAAATTAACAGAACAATATTCATGTAATGTTAGTAAAATGAAGGTTGATAATGAATAATTGATAAGTTAATAAAAAATATATGATAAGAGGTTAGTTAACTATTATTATTTTTGAATTTTAGTGATAATAATCATCTAAAAGTTTATATATTTTAGATATTTCATTTTAAAATAATAAGAATATATTTTATACCATTTTGAGAGTGATAATACCAAAAACACCAAACACACATAAGAGGATGTCATGGTGTCAGACTGCAGGAAGAATCTAATGATATTCTATCACAATTCCATTTCATTAACATTATCTTTTTTTGTATATTGTAATGATGATTGATAAGTTAATAAAAAAAAATGATAAGAGGAGGATATTTTGGAATTTTAATAAGAATAATCGTCTAAAAGTTTGACTACAGTTACTGCTTAATGATATTTCTTCATTATAAAATAACAAGAGTATATTTAATACCATTTTAAGAGTCACACGAAAATGACAAACACACATAAGAGAACGTCATGGTATCACACTGCTAGAAAAAATTGATATTCTATAACAATTTCATTTCGTTATCATTATCTTTTTTTGTATAGTGTAACGAATGTTGAGAATGAATGGTTGATAAGTTAATAAAAAATAATTTATTAATATTTTTGAATTTCAATGGGAATAATCTTCTAAAAACTTGATTATAGTTATTGTTTAATGATATTTCAATATAAAATAACAAGAATATATTTTATGCCATTTTGAAAATTACATGAAAACATCAAACAAGTATAAGAAAACTTCATGGTATCCAATTGCAAGATGAATCTATTACTATTCTATCACAATTCTATTTCATTATCCTTATTTTGATAATTTTGAATTTTATTTTATTTGATATTTTTGAATTTCAATAAGAATAATCGTCTAAAAATGTGATTATAGTTACTGTTTAATGATATTTCAATATAAACTAAAAAGAATATAATTTATACCATTTTGAGAGTGACATGAAACTATCAAACACGCATTAGAAAACTTCATATTATCATCGCACTGCAAGAAAAATCTATTGCTATTTTATCATAATTCTATTTCATTATCATTATCTTTTTTTGTATATGAAGTATACAAGTTGTTTCACCCCTAAAATATTTCATTACAAAATCCCTAACAGTAAGTGCAGATAGATAACTGATATTTATTTGAAAAACTGTAATAAATTTGATACATATTTAAATTATTTTTGCTTTATAACGATGTAAACTTTCACCATTTTCGTACTTTTTATTCAGTATTATATAATACCATCTCGTTTACACATAATTCGAAGACTAAATCTTACAAAACGCAAACCCCATTTTCATCCACCTTGTTAGCATATCAATAGCATTTAATCACGATCCCATAAAAAAGCCATAAAAATTCAAATCAACTTTAATAGTACGTGTTAAATGCCGATTCCAACCTATATCACTTACTGGGAAAACCTTTTCGGCCCCGATCTGGACCGGAGCTGTAAAACAAAGCCGTAAATCTCCCAATCTCCTAAAATCTGTCCCCGTAAAAAATATAAATAATATTTTACGACCTGTACCCGAGCTCGTTCTGTTACCACCTGCTGTAACACTACCTCGTTAAAATCCAATAACACCAAACGCCGATACAGTGGAAAAAGAATTATGGATTATGAAAGCAACTGAGCCAGGAAGTTAAGATAGGGGAAAAAATTAGGATCAATTTACGTACCGTACCATTTGAGACATAAGATAGGCCTGGACTTAAAAGTTGCTTTCGTACATTAAATGTTTTAAGAAAGAGTTTGAAAATAAATTTTTATTGCAATTATTTATTAGTTCCATGTAAAAATATTACTGTATAAAAAATATTCCAAAAATAATCCCAGTATCCAAAAATATTTTAAAAATAATTCCTGTATCCAATTTAAAATTTAAAATTCCAGTCAGTTTATGAACTTTCATTTTTTTCCATTTTAGGTTGTTGGCACTGTCCTTGACATCAAAATATTCATTAGTGTTTGAGTTACGCTTGGCTTTGTGAGACGCTAAAACTAATTACTGCGATTTTTGAAATGTCTGAATTAATTGAGCAAAGAACGTGCATTCAGTTTTGTTTGCGGAAACGTATAGAATGTTGTAGAAGACATTCGGTGAGCATTCCTATATCGGAAAGAAATGTTTACAAGTGGTATAAACAGTTCAAAGAAGGCAGAGAACGCGTTGAAGACGAAGAGCCCTCTGGTCTACCATCAACCTCAACCGACGAAGCTCAAGTTCAAAAAATTAAAGATTTGATGCTTGCAAACAGTCGATTTACAATTTGAGATCTTGTTAAGGATGTTGGAATTACAAAAGGACCGGCCAATTCCATTTTGGGCCTCAAATGCGTCAAATCTCGATTGGTACCTAAAACACTGAATGCGCCAGCTCACACTTCATTGATTCTTCGTGACCTTTTCGAGAAAATTTAAACCCATATACTGTAACACTACCTCGTTAAAATCCAATAACTGCAAACGCCAATACAGTGGAAAAAGAATTATGGATTATGAAGGCATACGACGCAACTGAGCCAGGAAGTTAAGATAGGGGAAAAAATTAGGATCAATTTACGTACCGTACTGAACATATGAGACACCAGATAGGCTTTTACTTAAAAACTGCTTTCGAGCATTAAGTGTTTTTAAGAAAGAGTTTGAAAGTATTTTTTTTTCATTATAATCCTTTATTAATTCAGTGTAAAAATATACCAGATTTCAAATTAAGAATCTAATTTTTTTTTTCTAAAATCTGATAGTTTTCTAATTATTTTGAATAGATAGTAATGCATTTGAGGTGTTTTCTTATCATAGACAATTTATTGGTGTTGTTGTGTCTGATCCTCAGTGTCCTGCAGTGCGAAATGGACATCCCATGAGCAATCTATCAAGGATATAGTAGATACTTGAATAATCATTATTATTTGTAATCTGCAATAAAATCCAGTCTAGCAAGAAACCGCATGAAATATAATCTTGCAAAAAACTGTATGAAATCCAATCTGGCAAGAAGCTGTATGAAACACCTAATAAAAACTATATACCATAATTTAGAGTTGCTTCTTATCCCACTTGGTTGACAGCAACATCAAGTTCTAGAACCCGAGGGGTCTCATGGAAGCAGCTAAGGGAGGGGCGGTTTCTGTTGCGTACCCGTAGGTACACGTCTGACTTGGCTCTGTGTCACTATAGAAGAAGAGAAATGCTTTCCGGGAGGACTTTTAAGAATAACTACTCCGCATTTTTATATCGTATGGGAGGAAACCCGGAAAATCCCACCAGGTAGTCCAAGTAATGAGACAAGATGCTGAAGATCACAAACTCCCCTCGTTGTTTGAAACGGTGTCTACAACAAAGCCGCCAGCGGATTGAATCTCAGCCTTAATGTTTGGTGCTTGAATGGCCGAGTGTCTAGCTCTCTACACTCGATGCCACAGGTTTTCTGGTCTGAGTCCCGGTGGGGCCATGGATGTTTGTAGAGGTTCGGAATCTCCTTTTAGTCATAGATTCCAGTCTCATATTACCGTAGAGCGTCACAGAGCCCAATCAGACTTCTCATTCACATCATTCCCAAACTGTAAATGGGCAACTCAGTTCTAGGCACAGTGATGTGATGTGGTGTAGTAGTAGTAGTAGCCCTAATGCTCTTTCTTATTCTCAACCAGTGGTTCTCAAACTTTGAAGTCAGGGCGCATTTAAAATACTACAAATACAGTAGCCGCATTATATATATATATATATATATATACATATATTTCTTAGAAATATGTTATAACAGTTAAATCAATATGAATATGCATCAGAAAATATCTTATCTTATATATTATATTATCAATATATTATTATATATTATTTATTATTGATATACACTGAAGTGACAAAAGTCATGGGCTACCTCTTCATATCGTGTCGGCCCTCCTTTCGCCCGGCGAAGTGCAGCAACTCGACGTGGCATGGACTCAACAAGTCGTTGGAAGTCTTCTGCAGGAATATTGAGCCATGCTGTCTCGATAGACGTCCATAATTGTGAAAGCGTTGATGGTGCAGGATTTTGGGCACGAACAGACCTCTCGATGATGTCCCATAAATGCTCGATGGGATTCATGTCGGGCGATCTATGTGGCCAGATCATTCGTTGGAATTGTTCAGAATGTTCTTCAAACCAATCGCGAACAGTTGTGGCCCGGTGACATGGCGCATTGTCATCCATAAAAATCCCATCGTTGTTTGGGTACATGAAGTCCATGAATGGCTGCAAGTGATCTCCAAGTAGCTGAACATAAACATTTCCAGTCAATGTTCGGTCCAGTCGCACCAGAGGACCAAGTCCATGCCATGAAAAAACAGCCCACACCATTACGGAGCCACCACCAGCTTGAACAGTGCCTTGCTGACAGTTTAGGTCCATGGCTTCGTGGGGTCTGCGTCACACTCGAACCCTACCATCAGCTCTTACCAACTGAAATTGTGACTCATCGGACCAGGCCATGGTTTTCCATTCTTCTAGGGACCAACCGATATGCTCACGTGCCCACGAGAGTCGCTGCAAGCGATGTCGTTCTGTCAGTAAAGGCACTCGAGTCGGTCTTCTGCTGGAATAGCCCAAGAAAGCCAAATTTCTCTGCACAGTTCTAACAGACAAGTCCCTTGTACGTCCCACATTGATTTCTGCGGTTATTGACGCAGTGTTGCTTTGTCTGTTAGAATTTACGACTCTTTGCAGACGTCGCCGGTCTTGGTCGTTAAGTGCAGGCGGTCGACCACTGCGCTGTCCATGGTGGGATGTTATGCCTGAAATTTCATACTCTCGGCACACTCTTGACACAGTGGATCTGGGAATGTTGAATTCCCTAACGATTTCCGAAATGGCATGACCCATGCGTCTAGCTCCAACTAACATTCCGCGTTCAAAGTCTGTTAATTCCCGTCGTGCGGTCATCATCACGTCAAAACCTCTTCACATGAATAACTTGAACAGAAATGAAAGCTCTGCGAAAGCACTGCGCATTTATACCTGTTCTACACGATGCTACTGCCATCTGAAAATTTGCATATTGCTATCCCATGACTTTTGTCACTTCAGTGTATTATGTTGTATTAATCAAATTATCTTATATCTCATACCTAAGAGAATCTTTATTTTTATAATTGGAACTATTTTCGGTAATAATTCAGTTTGGATTAATAAAATTAGATTTTTCAAATTATTCCTGCCCTTAAAAAGAAGTTACCAAGTACATAGGTTAAACTGCATTCCAATCCTACTTTCAGTTATCCTCTAAAAATAATAAAACAAAGTAAATCATAATATATTATGGAAAAACAAATTTCTTTTAAGCTATGACTTCCACTTTTTAAATACTCCTACCATGAAATGAGTTTAATTCAAAAGAGAGATTGAATCATTTTTTTAATAAGTATTTCTGAAGTAATCTTTCTAAAAAGAAATTTAATTCAAAAATTTATTGCTTTAGGTGAACGTTATGCCCATTTCGTAATAACCATATCGCCTTTAAATAAACGTATTATATTTTTTACATTAAAAATTTTATGTTATTAATAATATTTCCCATTTTCCAAAAACTTCATTTTGAAATGAACTTTGTAATTTTCTCTTGCACAAAAGATTTTAGATTTTTTTCAGATTTTTTTAAAGCATTTCTTTAACATTTATAATTAAATAATTTCTAGAAAATGTTTGGAATTCTTTATGTTTTTTAAGATACCTATTTTATTCCTGCCTATATTTTTTTTTTGCCTTAATATGAAAATAATATTTTTAACACCAACCTATAATTTCATCTTTTGCAAAAGATTATTTTGAATTTTTTTTATTAAAATTTTATTTTACATTCTAAATCAGCAGCAATCATTCCTTTTTCTTCATATTTTCTTTAAATATTTCTTTCTTTTTTTTACATTTTTGTTTCTGAAATATAGTTGATATACTCTTTTTGATCGTTTGCAAAAAGCTCTAAAGAATACTGCATTTCCACTTGCAAAATACTTTAACATCCAATTACTAAACGATTCCAAATATATATATATACATATATATATATAAAATAAAATAAAAACATATATAAATCGAATCAGCAAAATTAAGATAACATATATATATTTCTTGATATTTTTACTGAAATATATTTGATATACCCTTTTTCATCATTTCGAAAATCCTAAATAATGCTGTACTGCCACTTTGAAAATACTAACGTCCAATTAATTATTATAAACATACATTATAATTAAAAAAATAACATCCAATTACCAAAATTTCAAAGAAAAAAATATAAATAAAATAAAAACATATAAAAATACAATCAGAAAAATTAAGTATATAAATTAATATTAATTATTAAATATTCCTTTTTTTACATTTTTCTTTTCTAAAATATATTTGATAGACCCTTTATGATCGCTTGGCAAACGCTAAATAATACTGCATTTCTACTTTGAAAATACTTTAACATCCAATTACCAAACGATTCCAAAGAAAAAATATAAATATAAATGAAACTAAACATATAAAATTAAATCTTAAAAATTAAGATAACACATATATATATCTTAATTTTTCTGATTCGATAGTAATTTCTTGATATTTTCTTTAAAATATTCCTTTTTTTACATGTTTTTCCTGAAATATATTTGATATACCCCTTTTATCGTTTGGTAAAACCCTAAATAATACCGCAGTTCTATTTTTAAAATATTTTAACATCCAATTACCAAACGATTCCAAAGAAAAAAATATTAATAAAATAAAATAAAAACATGCAAAAATCGAATCAGAAAAATTAAGATAACAAATATATATATATATATACATATATGTAAATCTGCGGATATTTCTTGATATTTTCTTTAAAATATTTCGTTTTTTACATTTGTTTTCCTGAAATATATTTGATAGACCCTTTTTCCATCGTTTGGTAAAACGCTAAATAATACTGCACTTCAACTTTCAAAATACTTTAACACCCAATTAATTACCAAACGATTCCACAGAAAAAAAATATATAAATAAAATAAAAACATATAAAATTCGAATCAGAAAAATTAAGATAAATTTTCTTTAAAATATTCATTTTTTTTTCTGAAATATATTTAGACAGACCCTTTTTATCATTTGGTAAAACTTTAAATAATACTCTATTACCACCTTCAAAATACTTTTAACATCCAATTACCAAACGATTCCACAGAAAAAAAAATATATAAATAAAATAAAAACATATAAAATTCGAATCAGAAAAATTAAGATAAATTTTCTTTAAAATATTCATTTTTTTTTCTGAAATATATTTAGACAGACCCTTTTTTATCATTTGGTAAAACTTTAAATAATACTCTATTACCACCTTCAAAATACTTTTAACATCCAATTACCAAACGATTCCACAGAAAAAAAATATATAAATAAAATAAAAACATATAAAATTCGAATCAGAAAAATTAAGATAAATTTTCTTTAAAATATTCATTTTTTTTTCTGAAATATATTTAGACAGACCCTTTTTTTATCATTTGGTAAAACTTTAAATAATACTCTATTACCACCTTCAAAATACTTTTAACATCCAATTACCAAACGATTCCACAGAAAAAAATATATAAATAAAATAAAAACATATAAAATTCGAATCAGAAAAATTAAGATAAATTTTCTTTAAAATATTCATTTTTTTTTCTGAAATATATTTAGACAGACCCTTTTTTATCATTTGGTAAAACTTTAAATAATACTCTATTACCACCTTCAAAATACTTTTAACATCCAATTACCAAACGATTCCACAGAAAAAAATATATAAATAAAATAAAAACATATAAAATTCGAATCAGAAAAATTAAGATAAATTTTCTTTAAAATATTCATTTTTTTTTTCTGAAATATATTTAGACAGACCCTTTTTTATCATTTGGTAAAACTTTAAATAATACTCTATTACCACCTTCAAAATACTTTTAACATCCAATTACCAAACGATTCCACAGAAAAAAATATATAAATAAAATAAAAACATATAAAATTCGAATCAGAAAAATTAAGATAAATTTTCTTTAAAATATTCATTTTTTTTTTCTGAAATATATTTAGACAGACCCTTTTTTATCATTTGGTAAAACTTTAAATAATACTCTATTACCACCTTCAAAATACTTTTAACATCCAATTACCAAACGATTCCACAGAAAAAAAATATATAAATAAAATAAAAACATATAAAATTCGAATCAGAAAAATTAAGATAAATTTTCTTTAAAATATTCATTTTTTTTTCTGAAATATATTTAGACAGACCCTTTTTTATCATTTGGTAAAACTTTAAATAATACTCTATTACCACCTTCAAAATACTTTTAACATCCAATTACCAAACGATTCCACAGAAAAAAAATATATAAATAAAATAAAAACATATAAAATTCGAATCAGAAAAATTAAGATAAATTTTCTTTAAAATATTCATTTTTTTCTGAAATGTATTTAGACAGACCCTTTTTTATCATTTGGTAAAACTTTAAATAATACTCTATTACCACCTTCAAATTACTTTTAACATCCAATTACCAAACGATTCCAAAGAAAAAAATATATAAATAAAATAAAAAGAAAAGAAAAACATATAAAAATCGAATCAGAAAAATTAAGATAGATTTTCTTTAAAATATATACTTTTTTTACACTTTTTTTTTCTGAAATATATTTGATAGACCCTTTTTCAACGATTGGAAAACGCTAAATAATACTGCACTTACACTTTCAAAAATACTTTAATATCCAATTACCAAACGATCCCAAAGTAAAAAAAATATAAATAAAAAAATCGAATCAGAAAAATTAATATAACACAAATATATATTCCTTTTTTTTTTTTTACATTTTTTTTTTTTCTGAAATATATTAGATAGACCCTTTTAGATCGTTAGCAAAAAATTCTAAATAATACTCTATTGCCACCTTCAAAATACTTTTAACATCCAATTACCAAACGATTCCAAAGAAACAGTAAAATAAAAACATATAAAAATAGAATCAGAAAAATTAAGATAACACAAATATATGTAGGAAAAAAAGAAGTAAAAAAATACATTGAACTGTCGACAACAGAAGGAAAAAAAGAAAAAAGAAAAGATTATAACTACAAGAAAAAACAGAAATCAAGAAAATAATTAGTATTCCTATCCTGCCAGTAGCCATCCATGGCTATCGTAACAACTCTGCACTCTTTTAAAAAGTTTACGTGGGATCCACTTAAAATCCCACTGCTAGTGGTATAACAATAGCCACATCTGGAATTGTTGAAATAAAGCCACCGGGTAGTTTGTTAAAAAAAAAATTGTTAAAAAAAAAACATTGTTAATGTTGTTTTAAGTCACCATCTATTTCGTTAGGTGTGCTCGCGGTGCAGTTGAATTAATATGTATACTTCTTCATGTTTTGTTTTTCTTTTTATATCCAAAAGCCACCTGTTTACATACGGTGGTTAAAGTAGTCTTTTAAAGAAGCTTTAAAAAGGGAAGTATATTTATTATGGCGATATCACTGTATTGTCTAGACACTTTTCAATTGGCTGCTTTTCCTTTAATGGGTATTTAATGTGAAAGTGGTACCATTATGGGTTGAGCTTTGGGATTCAGAGGTGTGCTTCGTAGTGCTTCAGGTACTTTAATGTTCTTTTAGAATAACTCTATTTTGGAACATTCTTTTTTTCTCTGTGCTTTTTTAGTTGTTTTATGATAGTGAATTACTGCATATATCTAATGGTAGTCTGTATTTTCAATCACGATTTATTAAAAACTTAGAGAAAATTGTTTTTTAGATAATAGAAGATGTGTTAAAATGCTTATATGTAAAATAAATGGGGCTTTTTTTCTAAGCTGATTTTTTGATAGCGATGAAGTGTTTTTCAATTTAACGTTGAAGTTTAAGATGTACAAAAAAAATCTTTATATTTTATGTCAAACAAAAACAAAGAATTAATGATGCTGTTTTTCAGCGTGGCAAAGTGTATAATAATGTTCTTATTCATTTTTTATAACTACGACTAATCCAGTTTAGATTTATGATCTTATATTATAAAAACAAATTTTTTTTAAATATATATAAGGAAATAAAAATAAAATCGATTTTTTGTAATAAATAATCCTTAAGGAAATTTAGGAACTATTGTAAAATATCTTTTAGTTAATAATAAGATTCTCATTGTCTTTTGTAAGTTAAAAAAATCCTGAATCATGAAATAGATAACTATGAATATTAAAGGTATGTAATAGACATTCGTTTAAATAATTTATTTTGTGAAATTATTTAAAATGGAGGCTGAAAAAAGGTATTTAGAAAATAATTTATTTTGTGAAATTATTTAAAATGGAGGCTGAAAAAAGGTAATTAGAAAATAATTTATATTTTCCTTTGAAAAAGTATAGACATCTTTTTTCAGATAATAAATTCATGCTTTGAAAAAGTTAAATGGTTTTGGATTCCAGTCTTAATTTTTTAATTTTATGGTTTTTGTCTGATTTTTTAAATTTTATAGTTCCTGTCCTTTTTTAGAATTTTTCTCAGATTTTCTGAGTATTTCTTTAAAATTTATAATATGACAATTTCTAGGAAATGTTTGGAAAATTATAATAGGTTATATTTAATATAATAGATTTTTTTAAATAATTTATTTTATGAAATGATTTAAAATTGAGGTTGTAAAATGCACTTAAATATAATTAATTTATTGATGTTTTCCTTTGAGAAGTATTAGATATCTTATTTTAATAATAAATTCATATATTTAAAAGATAAATTATTTTGAATTCTTGTCTGAATTTTTTAATTTCATAGTTGTCTGTCTAAATTTTTAATTTTTTAGATTTTTTTTCTCAGCTTCTCTGAGTATTTCTTTAAAATTTATAATTTGATAACTTAATAGGAAATTCTTGGAATTCTTTTAATTACAATAGCTTAGATTTAATACAATAGATTTTCTTAAATATTTTATTTTGTGAAATGATTTATTTAAGAGCTTGATTTTCATTTGATATTAATCATCTTGAGGTTGTAAAAGGCACTTAAATATAATTAATTTATTGATGTTTTCCTTTGTGAAAGTATAGATATCTTTTTCAGATAATAAAAAATTGAAAAAGATAAATGATTTTGAATTCCTGTCTGAATATTTTAATTTTATGGTTGCTGTCTAAATTTTTTAATTTTTAGATTTTTTCTCAGATTTTCTGAGTATTTCTTTAAAATTTTTAATTTGATAATTTCTAGGAAATGTTTCAAATTCTTCATGTTTTTTAAGATTTATATTTTATTCCTGCCTATATTAAAAATACCTAAAAACTTAAATTAATTGTAAATTAGAATTTTTAACTCCACATCTATCAGATGAATAAAGTATATTAAATAAACAATGATTATTTTTTTCACCACAAAACGAAGTCAATAGATTATTAAAATATTACATACAAGATTTAATTAGTGTAACAAGCAAGATACATACAAGATTTTACAGTTATGTTCGAGATTTAATTAGTGATTATTTTTTCCCACAAAATGAAGTCGATAGGTTATTAAAACATTACATACATGATTTAATTAGCGTAACAAGCAAAAAAAGACGATAAATTATTTCCTATTCGGAAATTACGTGAAAAAAGAGAAAATTACGTAAAACTTTTACAAGAATAAATAGAAAAGAATTAGAAATTCAGTGAATAAATCATTTGTAATCATATGATAGAATAATGAGTAAAAAAAAGATCACATGAGAGAAAACAAACTAGAAGACATTAGCTCAATTTAGTAAGTACTTATTTTTTCCTCCTTACAAAACAAGTTCGCATAAATAAGCTGTTAGATTTAATCACATAATAAGTAATTAAGATTAATTATGCATTGATTTAATGATATGATATGAAATAAAAACAATATGCATTGAAGTGTCAGTGCGCTTCATGCAATAAACTTTTATGCTTTTTCTTCAACTTTCTTGTACATGCCAGCGAGCAAAAAAAGTATATATCAGCATAATTTTCTCTTTAACTTTCTAATGCGTTGACAACTGCTTGACCCTCATCTTACCTATTAAGGATTGACCCCTATGCGGGAAAAAGCGACTTTTTAAAATGAAAAAAGGCTTCCCCATGGTGAAATTTGTCTATGTCCTGGTCAGCTGACTCCAGAAACCACGTCTCTTTGGCCCCAATTGCTCAACAAGACAACCTCAAACCACTCCAATTCAGTGAGGAATAATAACCAGTTATAACAGTTGTTGCATTTCACTTTCACAACGCTGTCCACAATGAAATAAAATAAGTAAAAAGGCAACTAAGTAACCTTTACCCGGAGTGTGGAGAACTTGCAAACAATGGCAGATGAGTTGGATTTTTCGTGCCAGAAGACTTTTTTTTTCCCTACTCATTCCCTGAAGACCATCACCAACAATAGGGGTGGGAAAAGCAAAACCGAAAAGATAAATAAATAAAAAGAAGCAGCCATAATCGCAATCATCCTCTTCTGAAGGGTTGTCATGGACAAAAAGGCCTGACCACAAAAGATGATTGGGCTAGAAAGAGGGTACCTGGTGCGTTAATTCGGTAGTCGGCCCACTACAATGAGGGTGATTTTGGAATACCACAGTTGTCTAAGAACCATATTATTTTGTTGCTCCAAGAGAAATAGGTTTCAACCCTTTTTTGTGACTTTTAGTTCAACTTCTTCAACTGTTGAGTGTCTTGGACATTTGGAACATGCGGTTTCTATGGGGTCAGAGTTGTGCATCTTCGTAGTGTTTACAAGACGTAGACGGAACACGTAGGTGGATGTCAACAAATTCTGAGAGGGTTTTTTTGTATACTCGAAACATAATGAGTTCTCCTTTCGGCTTTTAGATGGTACATTACTGGAGTTTGATATTTTGTGTACGGAAAAAAGCTGAATAGCACTGCTGGAAATCTTACAGCATTACAGAATGCAATTTAAAAAGCCTAGTAAAAAAATAAACACAGTACTTTAAATCTTGTTACATTCACGAATAAAATTATTGCTTCATATATTCATTCAGTACATGTGTTTTTGTTGTTATTAAAAGCCAGTCACTTTAACCTGATGTTATTCGGCAACAGAACAGCAGATATGCTGTAGATTTAGCGTCACCCAAGATGCACGTCTTCCTATATTGCATTAAATATTGCCAGCTCAATCTGTTGCGGATACGCTCCAGGGACACCATTGGAGTGAAGATGCCCCTATTCCTTAAGCCGCGTTCAGAAGGGAGTACGAGAAATATTGAGACAGCCTCCCTAACCAATTATAAAACGTTTTGTCAGAACCCTCCGTGTGTATCATATGTCTTGGCCCCGCTTCGACCACATTAATTTTTTCCGCATATCAAAAGGATTTCTATCGGACGCCATTTTTTACCAGATGTCACTCACAGCCAGAGATAATGTTGCTTGTTTTTCGCTGTCAGACGGAGACACGCAGAATGAGAAATATTCACATTCTTCGTACTCTAGTCTGGACTCCACTTATATCTTAATGAAATGATTTTCTACCCCACCGACTTATCGTGTTCATTCGTTTAGAGATAGGAAAGGTTTAAGTTGGGTATCCCCTGTCGGATCTCGACCTTGTTTGTAAGCCAAGAAAAGAATGTTCATTCCATAATATTCATAAATGCTCTAACTTCAAATAATAAAGGTAGTAATACTGCAAAAAAACTGAAGTAATACAATGGTCAATTAAGATTAAAAGCATGACAATAGACACATAGAAAATGTGTTACAAATTTTAAAAGGCATGCTTTTATTCAATTTTAGTTTTTGAGAAAATAACACAGTGTACACGGTACACAGTGCTTTAAAAAATGGAGTTTTATCAAAACACTTAATTCTTAAACGATAAATGCAGACCTAGAAATATACGGATTATTTAAAAAAAGTGAAAATTATTACAAAAGTAAGGATTATTACAGAAGTAAAATTTATTAATTATTTAATTAAGTAAAAATTATTTCAAAAGTATCAAATATAAGCATAAAAGCAGAAACTCAACTACTGATTACTAATTAAATTAAAATAAGCAATAACTTTAAACATTTTAAAGACATTTTCGCAGTTATATTCAAAATCAGATATAACCACATCGAATAAACATTAAAATTAGTCACGAAAAATATAACATTTTTTTAATAATTTTATTCTCTTAAAAACGTGTCAGGCAATCCAATATTTACAACGAATTACACTTATAACCAAATATTCATAAGGCTTTCCATAAAGATTATTATCGTATTTGTTTTCAAAACCAATTTTAACGTATTGATTCACCTCTTCATATAACTTCAACTGAAAATCTTTTCAAGTTGAAAAACTTCTCTTAAATCAGCATGGAAACATTAATTAGTATCATTATATTAATCTCAGTAGCTCTAGGGTCAGAATTCCGCAGAAGATTATAATCAAAAATAAACATTTTTCTATTTAAAATTTTTTTACGTTGTTGGAATATTCCATTTGACAAATAATAAGTACAACTCAGAAAATGAGTTGGGAAATTATTAATAATTAGACCAAAAATATTTTCAATTGATTATAGAGAATTTTCAAATTAGCTCTTAGATATCCAAACCAAATACATAATTGGTCTCCGAGAAATAATTAATATTTCACATCTTTAAAAACATTCGTTCAGAAATCATTCAATATTCGTTCAAAACGCGCTTCTATTGGATTCGAATCATCTACTGTGTTCCAGGATCACGACGAGTAAGCAATAAATAATATTTTAATCAAAACGATTTTAATTTGGTTATTGATAACTTTCAAATCAGCTCTCTTAGCTGTCCCAAAACAAAATCATAGTTTGTCACTGCCTAAATATTGATTTTAAAAAAATTATCATCTATGACAAATCACTTAGCAATTTTATATTTACCACGCCGGATACATTTTATATTTGCAATTTTTAAAAGCAGAATAGCCAAGAACCACCCTTTTTTTCGGAACTAATTGATCGCTTTGTAAAAATAGTTTGTTGAAAATACAACTCCGGAACAGTAAACAGGTTGCAAATGTGGTAACACAATGTTTAATTTAGTCATTTCAAGTCAAAATCATTGGTCATGGCCATAATTGGTCATATTTGTTAAATAAAAGATTTAATGAAGAAAAACTGTTCAGCAATTCCCCATTTACAACACTCTAGAATAGTTTTTTTTTGCGTAATTTCTTTCTGTCAATTCCTCTTTGCGTTATTTCACGTGCATAAATAATGTGTCCAGAACAGAGTAATGTTATTGCAAACACCCTATGGTGACAAAACACTGTTCAACTTACAAAGCAAGTATAGTTGACCACTGCGAAAACAATTAATTATTTCTTTTTTCAACAATAGAAATGTAATAAAAAAAATTGCTAAGCAATTCTATATTTAAAACACAAAAGGATTTTCCTAACATAAGCTTCCAAAAACAGCAAGAAATATCTTTTATCTGGTAATCAATATAATCTTGCTGAAATATTATTTTCAAAACAGAGATGAGCAAAAAAAATTGACATTGCAAAGATCTTTTCCAAAGATCTTCTCCGCAATGTCCAAATTCGTTCTAAGTTAAAATCACAGTTATTCACGTTGAAGACAGTCAATTTTATTTTGCTATGCAATTATATACCTGCTAAGTAAATCTATTCTTTACAACTCTAAAGGATTTTCCTGACATGACCTTTCCGAGACCAGCAAGAGAATCTTTTATCTGATAATCAATTCCTTGCAGAAATATTATTTCCAAAACACAGATCAGCAAAAAAATTGCACTGCAAAGATCTTCAGGTAACGCAAAGCTCAGATTCGTTCTAAGGGAAAATCATAGTTGTTCACTGTAAATATAGTCAATTTTCTTTTTCTTCATAAATAGAAAATTTAACGTTCAGGAAACATTTCTCTTCTATTCCATATTAACAACACCCAAGAAAAGTTTATTGGCGTAATTCCTTTCTGTAATTCCTCTTTTCACTGTTTCACATGCGTAAATAATCTGTCCACAGCTCCATGATGATCCTACCTCCTAATGATGTTACAAACATCCCATGGTGACAAAACACTGTTCAATTTACAAAAAAACTTATAGTTGATCACTGTCGAAACAATTAACAACAATTCACAATCGAATTCATCTGTTCGCATCGTTTCCCATTCACAAACACCATGTCCAAAACATAGACCCGTAAAAGTAATGATGTTACAAACATCGCATGGTGACAAAATACTGTTCAATTAAAAAAAAGTATAGTTGATCACTGTGAAAACAATTCATTCTTTCTTTTTATCAACAACAGGAATTGAAATAAATGAAAAAAAATTGCTAAGCAATTATATATTTAAAAAGCTAAATGATTTCCTAACATGACCTTTACGAAAACAGTAAGAAACATCTTTAATCTGATAATAAATTCCGTGCATAAATATTATTACCAAAACATTGACATTGCAAAACCCCTTTAGCAACACAAAGCTCAAATTCGTTCTAAGCTAAAATCATAGTTATTCACGGTGAACACAGTCAATTTGCTTTTTCTTAACAAATATAAAATTTAATGTCCATAAAAAAATTTTAAGCTATTCCATATTAACAACGCCCATAAAAAGTTTTCCTGACGTATTTCCTTTCCGTAATTCCTCTTTACACTATATCAGATCCATAATCAGTGTATCCTACACAGAGTAATATATAATTAATGATATTGCAAAACTCCCATGGTGACAAAACACTGTTCAATTAAAAAAAATTATAGTTGATCATTGTGAAAGCAATTCATATATTCAACAAAAGAAATTTAAATAAGTTAAAAAAAATTGTTAAGTAATTCTATTCTTTACAACTCTAAAGGATTTTCCTAACATGAACTTTCCAAAAACAGCAAGAAACATTTTTTATCTGATAATCAATTCCTTACAGAAATATTATTACCAAAACATAGATCTGCAAAAAAGTGACATTACAAAGGTCTTTTCGTAACGCAATGTTTAGATTCGTTCTGAGCTAAAGTCATAGTTGTTCACGGTGAACACAGTCAATTTTCTATTTCTAAGCAATTGTATATTTACAACTCTAAAGGATATTCCTAACATGACACTTCGGAGAACAACAAGAAGCATCTTTTATCCGTTTATCAATTCCTTATCAATGTTTGGAATTAAACAATTCTATATTTTGCTGGCATGACCTCTCCAAAAACAGCAAGAAGAATCTTTTATCTGATAATCAATTCCTTACAAATATTATTACCAAAACATAGATCAGCGAAAAAGTGACATTACAAAGATCTTCTGGTAACGCAATGTTTAGATTCGTTCTAAGCTAAAGTCATGGTTGTTCACGGTGAACACAGTCAATTTTCTATTGCTAAGCAATTGTATATTTACAACTCTAAAGGATATTCCTAACATGACACTTCGGAGAACAACAAGAAGCATCTTTTATCCGTTTATCAATTCCTTATCAATGTTTGGAATTAAACAATTCTATATTTTGCTGGCATGACCTTTCCAAACACAGCAAGAAGAATCTTTTATCTGATAATCAATTCCTTACAAATATTATTACCAAAACATAAATCAGCAAAAAAGTGACATTACAAAGATCTTCTGGTAACGCAATGTTTAGATTCGTTCTAAGCTAAAGTCATAGTTGTTCACGGTGAACACAGTCAATTTTCTATTGCTAAGCAATTATATATTTACAACTCCTTACAAGGATATTCCTAACATGACACTTCGGAGAACAGTAAGAAGCATCTTTTATCCGTTTATCAATTCCTTATCAATGTTTGAAATTAAACAATTCTATATTTTGCTGGCATGACCTTTCCAAAAATAGCAAGAAGAATCTTTTATCTGATAATCAATTCCGTACAAATATTATTTTCAAAATATAGATCAGCAAAAACATTGACATTGGAAAGATCCTTTGGCAACACAAAGCTCAAATTCGTTCTAAGGTAAAATCAGTCAATTTTTTTTTTACTTTATCATTATTAAATCTGACGTCCAGAAAAAATTTCTAAGCCATTCTATATTAACAACACCCAACAAAGATAGAAGCACCATTCTTCACGCAGATCATTTTCTAGAAGAAAAATCAGAACCACCATTTTTCTTGCGAAGCTATTCACCTGTTCGCACTGTTTCCCATGCACAAACACCATGTATGATATTACAAACATCCCATGGTGACAAAACATTGTTCAATTAAAAAAAAAAAAGTATAGTTGATCACTGTGAAAACAATTAGTTCTTTCTTTTCCAACAACAGGAATTTAAATAAATTAAAAAAAATTGTTAAGCAATTCTATATTTACATCGCTGGCATGACCTTTCCAAAATCAGCAAGAAGCGTATTTTATTCGTTAATCAATTTCTTGCAAAAATACTATTATTATCAAAACATAGATCAGCAAAAAAATTGGCATTGTAAAGATCTTCTGTTAACACAAAGCTCAAATTTGCTCTAAGCTAAAAGCATAGTTGTTTTTTCAACAATAGAAAATAAAATTAAAAAAAAAATGTTGAGCAATTCTATATTTAAAAAGGCTAAAGGATTTATTAACATGACCTTTCCAAAAACAACAAGAAGCATCTTTTATCTGATAATCAATTCCTTGCAGAAATATTATTACCAAAACAGATCAGCAAAAAAAATTGATATTGCAAAGATCTACTTGTAACGCAATGTCCAAATTCGTTCTAAGCTAAGATCATAGTTGTTCACGGTGAAGACACTCAATTTCTTATTTTTATCTTTACCATTATTGAATTTAACGTCCAGGAAAAATTTGTAAGCTATTCTATATTAACAACACCCAAGAAAGATTGAAGCACCATTCTTCACGCAGATCATTGTCACAAAAAAGAAAGAAAAATGAATGAGAACCAAAATTTTTCCTTGCGAATCGATTCACCTGTTCGCACCGTTTCCCATGCACAAACACCATGTCCAAAACACAGCCCAACAAAAGTAATGATGTTACAAACATCCCGTGATAAAAACACAATGTTCAACTTAGTAGGGTCAGGATAGTGCAACACAAACCTCGCAGGTGTGGCTACCAGTTAAGGAAACAACCTAAGCAAAACAAAAACAAAAAAAAAGTTCCAAATCTACCATCAACGGGTGTGTCCAAGCGTGGTACGTGGGAGACATTTTCCCAAAGAAGCTAACTTCGAACTCGAATTTCGTTCCGTACTTCTAATTCTATTAGACTTGGGAGGTTCAATCCCAAATTATTTTTAATTATCGTTTGGCTTTCTCAATGGGGATGGCTTCTTTTTTGATTGATATGGTAATCTGATGGGAGATTCGAAATACCCACACCCATGTGTGTGTGGCAGAATTAAATGATGCCAGTGATGAACCAAAGAAGGTACATTCGTTCCATGTCTATCATTAGTTATTTCTGCTTCAATCTGACCACATGACAAATAAGATCATGACCATTATAATAACAGTTCAAATCAATTATGGATTTGTGCTGGCATGTATGAAACTTAGCAATCATGTAAAATATTACCAATGTGGTCAAACGTGGCCATCCGTCATCTAACAAGGCAAGAAAATGAGAGATACTAAAATCAAGATTTATTTGATTCTCATTAAAATTAATTACCGGCCACGCCAAAGTGGTTAGCTATAAATAACAGTAATAATAATAATAATAAAAGGAGGTTTGGGATGTTTTAATTAGTAGCCGCAATAATAATCGATAATTAAAAGTCGAAACTTTGATTTGCTAAAAATAAATTATGCATGTTAATTAAATTTAATAAAAAACTTTTTCTATTACCATGAGATTATGTTAATTGTTTATTGTTATTGCAAATCAATTAATTTAAGCTAATGTTTTTTTTACGGTTTTGGGTTTATTTAAGTATTGACAAATGTTTCGCAATGCAAGTTTTAAAAATCATAGTTATGCAAGTTTTAAAATCATTTTATTATTAACATACAATTTAAAATAATAATAAAAATAATTCACAAAATTGGTTCTGTTTGGTTCGTCGCTCTACTGTCAATTTTTGTACACCTTAGGATAGTCAGACAGGGACCTTCAGCTTAAAGTGGATTTCGAACCACAAATAAATATCCATGCCACCGCCAAGTTTCCAACCTGAAGCCGATGGCATCAAAGCGATGGTGAATTAGCCATCAGGTCACCACACAAAATTTGAAAAATAAGTTTTAAAAATTATAAAAAAATATTAATTTTATTGTTAACATACAAGTAAAAACAAAAGAATAAAAATGATTCACGAAATTGGTTTGCCGCTCTACTGTCATTTTTTTGCACACTTTAGGCTAATTAGAACTGGACTTACAGTTTAATGTGGAGTCCGAACCACAAACAAACATCAATGACACCGCCAGAGTTCGAATCTGAAACCTATGGTATCAAAGGCCAGAGTTCTAGCCAATTAGCCACCAGACCAGCACGCAAAATTGGAGAAATAAGTTTCAAAAATGTATGTATGTATATATATATATATATCCCTTACCTGGAGTTCGTATTTTACTAATAGATTTTGAAATAGAATTTCTAATATGAAAATATTATTCTTAAACTCAAAATAATAATAATAAATAAATAAAATAAAATAGAAGAAATGCCGAAAAACAAGCATAAAAACATTTAAAGTAAACGAAATAGTAGCATATTAAATGTATTTAAAGTGCTTTTTATGTTATTATTATGAATAATTTATTTAATTTAAAAGTATCTCATTATTTGTTTTCACCGTTTTGGTATTTCTCTATAAATTATGTATTGAAGAATTATTTCTAACCCATATGACATGCAAATAAAAATTAAATTTTATTATTTACAATTATTATAATGAATAGCCTATTAAAGAAATAGTTGATAAGACACATTTTTCTTTAATGAAACCAATCATAATACCATTTATTTCGAAATTATTTAAATAGTTGAATTATGGCAAGAAATACATTTGTTTTCCTTTTTTCCATTGAAAAATATTTACTATCCAATTCAGTTTTTAAATTATTTCTGATAAATCTATATTTCAAAACAATCTAAGCTCCAAAAAATATCGTAAAAATTAAACAGTAATAATACTTGTAAATGGAAAACCTGTATCTCATTATTTTTCAAATATAATCATACAATAATTTATATAATCAAAAACTGATTTAAAAGTAATAGATTCCTTGCCATAGTATTTATTTCAAAATAATTTTTTTTATTATATTATATATATTTATTTTATTATAAAGAAATTCTTTAATGTCTTTTCTCTGTTTTCAAAATAAAACAAATTTTTTTTTTCATTCAAACTTTGTCCAAAACTGGACATACAGTAAATTTCTTTTTAAGAATGAGATTTCAATATACTTATTTTATCTGTTTGTAAACAAAAAAATATAATTGGGTAGGAGAAAATACGAAAAAAAATGAAGTTATTGGTGAAATAAAGTAAAAACTTCATGAAATGATGTTTTCGAAGAAAATTTAATGATTAAAATGACTTGATCTGCTCAATAATTTATGGAAAAAAATTAGCTGCTTGAAAAGAATTATGTCACAACAATTTACTTATTGATACTAATAATTATATTACATACTTTTTTTTTGCTTCACAGCTATTAATAAATTAATATTTTATGCAGGCCCAAGTATTTTTCTCTTTTAAACGCGATTCTCAAGTCTATTTTCTTTTAATATGCAGTTTAGAAAACATTTGTTGGAAATGTATTAAATTCTGCTATTAAATTCCGGTCTCTCTCTCTCAGAGCGCTAGCCAATTGACCTCCAGCGACTAGATGACCAATTTGCTAGTGCTCTGGCCTTTGGTATCACAGGCTTCAGATTCGAAACCTGGCAGGGGCATTTATGTTTGTTTTGTTGTCCATGTCTAATTAGCCCAAAATGTGCAAAACAAATGAGCGTAGAGTGACGATTCAAACCAGTTTTGTGTATTATTTTTCTTTTTTTTTTTAATTGTATGTTAACAATAATAAATTATGTTGAAGTTTGAAAAATTATAAAAAATATAACTATATTTTTTATAATTTTTTAAACCATGGGGCTGTTGCGCCAATGAAGAAGAAGAAGGATCCATATCTCGGTAATTAAACATTGCCAATCAATTAAAATAATTGGCAGTTCATTTAATGAATGCGTGAATTTTTAAAATACAGTAAAAGTTAATTTAATTTCAATAGAAACTTGTTAAATGATAAACAGCAAAAAAAAAAAAAAAAAAAAAAAAAAAAAATTCAGATAACAGTAGCGATAAATACGCCAACATCCCCCTTCTAGACGCTTGATGACCAACTGGCTAGCGCTCTAACCATTGGTACAACAGGCTTCAGATTCGAATCCTGGCGGTGGCATGGATGTTTGTGAGTGGTTCGAAATCCATGTTAAACTGTACGTCTTGTTCTAGTTAGCCTAAAGCGCGCAAAAAATGACTGTAGAGCGGCAAACCAAACCTGGTAATATTTCAAATCCAAGAATTTGTAACGGCCTACTCGTTTTAGAAAGACTGTGGCAGAGTCAATTGTAACCACAGCTTTTCGAATATGTAAAAATGAGTAATATACTTAAAAATATATGTAAAAAAACCGTAATATACGTAACAGTATGTGTAAAAATATAGCTTTCTTTAAAAAAAATGATATTGACTGGGGACCAAATAACAGATATCGAAAAATTGGTTTAGTTTGTCACTCTATGGTCATTTTGTACAAACATTAGGCTAACAGACCGGGACGTACAATTTAACGTGGTTTCCGAACCACTAGCAAACATCCATGTCACCCAAAGGATTCGAACTTGAAGTTTGTTGTACCAAAGGCCAGAGGAAAGATTGGCAAATTTAAAAATACGCGTATTTACTTTGATGTCGTTTTATTTTACTTCAATAAAAGTATGGCTTGAAAAATACTAGTTTGTAAAATGTTCTAGCATCTAGAACAGTTTGTAAAATGAATCACTGATGTATTAATGAAAAATAAAAATAAATTTCTTTTCAAAGATATACATAAAAATATTCCTTTTTTTACACACATCACACTTGGATAATATAAAATTGTTTCCTCAAATTTGTGTATCACAAAAAATAACAAATCTGTCAGTTAAAAAGCTGAACCTGAAATATAGTGTAGATATATATAAATTAAAGAAAAAAAAATTTCTGAAAATATTCTTCAAACAATGATCACTGACAATCATTATCATCTTTAAACCATGCATACGATATCATTTGGTTGGTGTGGTTTTATGGTACAAGAACCAGTTTGGGAAAAGCTGTACCTGAGCTATTAAAATAGCTTTATTTCATATCATTAAACCAATATCCAACCATTGGTTTAATGATATATTTTTCATATCATTAAACTAATTTTCTTAAATACTTAAATTGGAAAAAAAAAACGATTTAATTTTCGGCCCTATCTTAATCCTGAGCGGAACATCTTTCAGTTTTACACAATCTGTGCAAAGTGGCGATACTTTTCACAGTTCCTAGTTTGTGTCCACCTCTAATCATTGCAAGAATAATCGAATCTTAAATGATGCTATTTGCATACTATTAAAGGTGCGGCATCAAAATACCTATGGATTTCTTGGAAAGCATAAAAAGTACTGATGAATACATATTGGTGAATAATGGTCTCTCAAATAATCTTAGACACATACTTAGCTTCCAAGGATTCAGGATAAAAAATACGCAACTAAAGATCTATATAATTAATCTGTATAGTTGCGAAAATGTGTTTCGACTACATATTCTTACGAAAATTTTGTGTAAAGGGCTGTTTTTGCATTAGTTTGTAGTTTTATAAATAACTGTTCTTTAAATTACTTGATTTATGCGGTTTGTTGTGATACAGTGTTTTATTTACAAACCAAAAGACTATAAATACAGCATTGTTGATCTCAGTAACAAGATATGCAAGACGTCTGAAAACGTTATAGATTTTTCTAGAACAGGGGTCTCCAAACTACGGCCCGTGGTCCAAATCCGGCCCGCCAGTGTCATCAATCCGGCCCGCGACAGCGAATAGTTTATTGTTGTTGTACTAAGTTGGATAAAAAAACACAGAATGATAATAACTCGGTTTTATTTAGTTGCTTGGTAAAGCTTAATGACAAGCAGAATACTTAAGCATAACAACATAAGAAAATTTAACTTGAGCATAACAACTAACACATAATTGAAATGAATCTCACTAACATTGTAAACTAGCGAACATCCCGCGGTTACCCTCAGTAGTAACGTTGGGGTAAAGAGTATCGCATATGTATGTATATCGATGTTTGGAATGCATATATCCTGAATCAAACATATGATTTTTATCCTGAAAATCCCCCAGGAACGGAATAGTCTAGAAATTATAGATAATGGCAGAAAAATTAAAACGGTTTTGGCTCTTGGTACTTACTGGAGTAAACAGTATGGCCCTAAGGCTGGAAAGTTTGGAGACCCCTGTTCTAGAAGTTACTTAAAAGCACGAGATATTTATAAGCTTGACTTGATGGAGAAACGTCATGAAAACCCGAGATCATACAAGAAATATAAAAAAAAACTTCAGCTGCTATTCAGGTGTCTGTTAAGCCTTCGCTCTAGAGCGGGAATTTGGTTTCTAGCCTCCCTACGATCATTTTTTGCACACTTTAGGCTAATTAGACCAGGACCTACATCTTAAAATCATCTTGGATTCCGAAAACCCTAACAAACATGCATGCCACGATTTCAACCTGTAACCAGTGGTACCAACAGCCAGAGCGCTAGCCAATTGGCCATCAGGCCTCCTAGCGGGGCCGAAGTTTGCGTATTTATCGCTGCTATTTTTTAAAAATTTAACTGATTTCTTTGCTGTTTGCCATTTAATATGTCTCTTTCAAAATATTATGTTTTACTTTATTTCAACAATTTATGCATTCAAACGCATTTATGCATTAAACAAACAGCGAATTATTTTAATTGATTAAAATGTTTGATTACCAAAATATGGATTCTTCTTCTTCTTTACTGGGGCAGCAGAACCCATGGTGGACCAAAGACAGACAACACGAAAGAGATGTTTTTTTTTACGGGGTGGGTTGTCTGCCCTATTATCAACGCTCTACAGCCAACGGTTTTAGTCTTTTGCTTGTAAATAATACTCCGTAATACAATAAATCTCATAAATCTTGTAATTTAAAGAACAATTATTTATAAAACTATAAATTAACTGAAAAACAATCTTTTACACAAAATTTTCGTAAGAATATGTAACCGAAATTCATCTGCTCAACTATACAGATTAACTATTTAGATCTTTAGCTCCATATTTTATTAGACGGGGACCTGTGGTTTAAAGGGGATTCTGAACCACTACAAACCATCCATGGCACCGCCGGGACTCAATTCCACAGCATAAGGCACCGAGTGCCAGAGCGCTTGTCACTCGGCCATCAGGGCCAAAATATGAATTACAGTTTAAAAATATTCCCAAAGAAATATCGTATATAAAACATTTGCTAAGTTTAGATGTGATTAAAAGGAATTCTGTGAAATAAGAAGACTTATATATACTACTGATATTTTTTAAAAAAATTACGTCGAGGACTGGGTCGTATTGACCATGTCCCTGTGAGCAGCCCGATACAAACTAGCCTTGAAGAAGGCATGTCGGAAGGGCTGTACCGACGAACGTTATTACTTATTTAGCATTACCTAGGCGGCACTTGTAGCCTGAAAATATGCTACTGATGCGAGTAACACTACCCCCACAACGCTCTACGATCATGTTAGAACGTGACCTATGGTTTAAAGTGGATTCCGGACCACTACAAATATCCATGGCACCGCCGGGACTCGAAGTCGAAATCTGTAGCACCGAGTGCCAGAAAACTGATAATACCATAGCTTTTAACCATAAGCCATAAAAACTTCGCAATTGTTATATCATAATTATACGTTTTTTAAATCATAAATAATCACTTATCAATTAAATTACTCGCGTTAAATCCCAAGAAATAGGCATTATTTTTACACTGTCCTTTTCATTTCTCACAGCTTCAAATAATCTAATCCTAACTCATAAAAGATGATATCTCCCATAATAATCCCATTCATAATCCTCAATCATGGCAAGAACAAAACAAAAATAGTATTCATCCAATCCTAAATGGCACTATTTGCATGCCAATGATGGTGTGGTATTAAAGGGTCTGTAGACTTTTTGGAAAGTGAGACAAATACAGATATTGTGCGGACGTGATATTGATATCAGTTATCTTTGAAGCAACCTTAATAACTTAACTGTCATTCAGATTCTGAAAGGCTATTTCTATTTAGGCATTGAAGGCTATTTCTATTTAGAAAACTAAACATGAGATATATGGTTAATTATAAGATTAAATATTTCAAATCCAGTTTCGAGTTTAAAGGTATGCATAACAATTCGTATCAAGAACAGTTTACAAGCTAAAGATGTAACTCACACCATTAACTTTCAATTGGAACTGAAAAACGTACTAAAAATCATTCATTTTTAACAAAAAAGACAGTTTTCGAAAATGAATTTGATTATAAGTACAACTTATCTCGAAATGTAAAAGGCTTCTTCTTTAATAGAAAAATATGTGCAAAGTTTATCTGTCCTTCCATAATAATGATGCATTCTTACAGTTTTAAGTACATGTCATCCCTTAGTCAGTGAGCAGAAACCAGTACTTGTATTCAATTTTAAATGACACTATTTTCATGCCCTTGATGGTGTAACATGAAAGAGTCTGTGTACCATAGGGAACATTAACACTGATATTTTTAAGTACTGATATTATGAGATATACACTCAATAAAACGACAAGGCAGCAATATAATTGTCATTTAAGTACGTTGGAGAATATACCATTGAAGCAGTATACCTACATAAAAAGCTAATAAATATGTTGAATTAATAAATGTAGTATTTTAAATACCAGCTTGATATCAATTTAAATGTATGCATAATTATCGTATGTAGAGATATAATTAATTATAGGACACTTTTTTGAAAAACAAATTCTATACAGACCACTAATTCAAGACCACAAACCGCAAATTATATACATAATAATGCCACTGCTACCAACTATTTATAAACTAAGAAACTCACGGAATCTCACAATTATTATCATTATAAAGACAAATTTGTAAAAATCACGAAATCATAAATCAAACCAAAATTGCTTGCCTTAAATTTCGAATAATTTTTACACACTACCCTTCCACTATGGTGGCGCTTTTCACAGCTTCCAAGTACGTGTCCACCCTAATCATGCCAAGAAGCAAACAAAAAGCAGCAGCAGCATCCAATCCTTAAATGGCACTATTTGCATGCCACTGAAGGTGTGCCATGAAAGAGTCTGTGTACATTAGATAAAATTTTATAAATACTAATATTATGACATATACGCTTAATAAAATGAGAAGGCAGAAATATAATTGTCCTTCAAGGACTTTGGAAACCTACATAGAAAGCTAATGAGATCTATGCTTAAGTAACAAATGTAGTATTTTAAATACCAAGTTTATATCTCCGATTTAAATGTAAGCATAAAAATATCGTATTTAGGGGTATAATTAAGTATAGGCACTTTTTTGACTTGACTTGACTGTGTAATTTGAGATATATGATAGCTGACGCTGTTTTATTTCAATTTATCCAAATGCTTTTTAAAATACACCAGACAAAACAATTTGGCAAAAGTGAAAAATAAATCTTTATAAAGGCACTACGCTTAAACTCGAAATTCTAAATAGAAATTGATGGCTATGAATTCTATAAATTGAATATATGACGGCTATAAATAGAATTCTATGACGGCCATAAATTGAATTCTATGACGGCTTAAAAATTTCTTGTAAAATACGTACAAGACCCTATTTTGAAAAACGAATTCTATACAGATCACTAATAAAGCAATTGCTGCCACTATTTATAAGATTATGATAATAATAATGGCGAAATTCCGCAAAGACAAATTTGTAGAAATCACGAAGTCATAAAGCAAACCATAATGCCTCGTCTTAAATTTTGAATAATGATAAGTTCCATTTTTACACCACCCTTCCACTATGGTGGCGCTTTTCACAGATTCCAAGTACGTGTCACCCCTAATTATGCCAAGAAGCAAACAAAAAGCAGCAGCATCCAATCCTTAAATGGCACTATTGGCATGCCACTGAAGGTGCGGCATTAAGAGGCCCATGCAACTCTGGGAACATTTTGTAAGTCCTGATGCGATATAAACTGAATAAAATGAGAAGTCAGCAATATAATTGTCATTTAAGTACTTTGGAAAATATACCATTAAAGAAGTATACCTACATAGAAAGCTAATATATACGTTTAATTAATAAATGTAGTATTTTAAATAATAGGTTGATATCTGAAATTTAAATGTATGCATAAATATCGTAGGCAGAGATATAATTAATTACAGAACACTTTTTTGAAAAACAAATTCTATACAGGCCACTAATTCAAGACCACAAATTCTATACATAATAATGCCACTGCTGCCAACTATTTATAAACTAAGAAACTCACGGAATCTCACCCTTATTTCAAAAATTTCTAAAAATCACGAAATCACAAATTAAACCAAAATTCCTAGTCTAAAATTTCGAATAATAATTTGCACAATCCTTCCACGATGGTGGCGCTTTTCACAGCTTCCAAGTGCGTGCCCACCCTTAATCATGCCAAGAAGCAAACAAAAAGCAGCATTCTCCAATCCTTAAATGGCACTATTGCATGCCATTGAAGGTGTGGCATAAAATAATCTGTGTATCTTAGGGAACATTTTATAAGTACTAATGAGATATAGACTCAATAAAATGAGAAGTCAGCAATATATTTGGCGTTTTAAGATTTTGGAAAATAAATCATTGATGAAGTATACGATATAGAAAACTAATGAGATCTATGCTTCAGTAACAAATGTAGTATTTTATACTACAATACCAAGTTTATATCTCAAATTTAAATGTAAGCATAACAAATAATATATTAAAAAAAAATTTAAAGTCAATTCCTACTTCTTTTCTCTCTATTGCAGGTAGTTCTTTATAAATAATTTTCATTCATTTTTTTAAGTTTATTTGGTGCCATCTATTAGTAGATATATGCAACTTAAATCGAAAAAAAACTAAAATTAATTAATTTAATTTAATTACTGAATTAATATTTGAAAAAATTGTATTAACATCCAGTGTCATCCACTACAAGTTAAAAAAATGTATTTGAACTTGATTGGATGAATAAAAAGTATTTTATGAACGATTGAAAATTCGAACAAGATATAGGGAGAGTGTGAGCTAATAGAAGGAATTGAAAAATATTGTATGTAGAGGTACAATGAACTGTAGGACACTTTTTTGAAAAACAAATTCTATACAGACCACTAATAAAGCCATTTCTACCACTATTTATAAGTTCATGGAATTATATAAAGACAAATTTGTAAAAATCATAAAACAAACCAAAATGGGTCTGAAATTTCGAATAATGATAAGTTCCATTTTTACACACTACCCTTCCACTATGGTGGCGCTTTTCACAGCTTCCAAGTACGTGTCCACCCTAATCATGCCAAGAAGCAAACAAAAAGCAGCAGCAGCATCCAATCCTTAAATGGCACTATTTGCATGCCACTGAAGGTGCGGCATTAAGGGGCCCATGCACCTCTGGGAACGTGTACCAATTAGTGGCGATGCGAGATGCGCGAACAGTTGCCCGGCGAGGTGGCTCTGAAGCAGCCTTGGCGACATAATTGGCTTTCGGGGATGCGTAATGGAATCCCACAGATCATAGAAATCGTCTCATTTTGGCGTCCTTACGCATTCACTGATTTAAGATGTATGAAATCTTAATTAGCGTCATTTGGCGGAGAGTGGGGGGAGAATGGCCGCCGCGCTGTGACTGGAATGCCAGAGATGCTTTTTAAGGTCTGCCACACCAGCAACGTGTGATATATTTCTTTTGGAAACAAAGTGCTTGGGAATTGTTGTTGTATTGATAGAGACGTTCCTTAAGCACCACGCCTTGTTTGGTTATGTTCCGGGCAATAAAGAAGATGGATAATTGGCACCAGCTGTGATGGAACTTAGAACGGTAGTCAAGATTTATGGGGGCATATTATCTTTTAGTTTTAAACGGATGCGGTAGTTATAAATATTGAGAAATAAGAACTACTATATAACCAGTATTAAAGGATTATAGTTAGCTTTATGAAAATAAGTAAAATTATAAGAATAATTAGTTATAATAAATTACAAAATTGCTTGGATTACTTTAACTATAATATATAAGCTTTTATGCAATCAATCAAAATAAATAATGAATAGATTCGGATAATATTTATTTATTTTTATTTTTTATTCTTTTTTAAGAAGCATATCATGATTAAAACATTTTAATATATAGAATCACAAATAAATTTTTTTTAAATTCTGTTCTATATATATGTTTCTCTCTTGTTGAAATTAAATTAAATAAAAAAGTATTTTTTCATGTTAGATGATGAAAAAAATAAAAATACTTAATTTGTAAAAATCAATTTGATCTTAATTTAATGATCAATTCATTCAGGTTTATTATCTTAACTAGAAATAATACATTAAGTATCAATCTAAGTTGAGAAAAAATTAAGCATTACAACACATTAAGCAAATTAATTATTACAATACATTAAGCATGCAATTAAGTATTACAATATTTTAAGCAAATTAATTATTACAATACATTAAGTATACAATTAAATATTACAATACATTAAGTATACAATTAAATATTACAATACATTAAGTATACAATTAAATATTACAATACATTAAGCTTATTAGTTAAGTACTACAATACATTAAGCATATTATTTAATTAAATACAATGCATAAAGCATATTATTTAATTAAATACAATGCATAAAGCATATTAATTAAGTATTACAATGCATTAAGCATATTAATTAAGCATCAATTTAAGTTTGAAAAATTTACTTTTTAATATGAGAAATATTTGTTAAATTATTTAAATTTAACCAAAATAAAAAAAACAATATTATCAATTTTAGCAACGCTAAAAAGCATCAATATTTTTTTACCATTAAAATAACATTTCAAAATTCATATTACAATAAATAAGTACCGTTTTGTTTTTGAATTAAAATATATTATCTCTGATTTATAATTTATTGATTTCCCAACCTATTTTAATATGATAAATATGACTTTAATGTCTTTTTTCATATTGTAGAGTTTCAGCCCATTTAAAGAAAGTAAAAATTTTAATAGTTTTCTCCAACCTTTTAAAAATTCTGAAAGACAATTGTTTTCGAATGAAAATGATATTTTTTAAGAACATATAAAGATTAGAACAAAATATCCCAAAACAAATTAGCATCGAAATTATATTTTCGTATTCTATTGTCATCAACTTCAATCATCACCCTATATCAATTTACCTTCTCAAACAAGTCTTCGAGGTGGTCCATAAAAGTTATCATTGCTGAACCTGCACTATTCCAGACATTCTGTGGTACCTACTTATAACAATAACTGATCTAGAAAGCATAAAAAAAGAAAACCAGCAATTAAAGACCCCCAAAAAAAGGCAGACGCAGAAAATGCAATTTCCACAATTTTTCTCCAGCGATGAGAACATCAGATAAATGACTTAAATAGATCCAAAGGCCACCCAGCCGTCTGGCAGACAAAGCACTCGCGCACTTGCGTGGCCACCATAGCCATTTTTTTCTTCATAATTCTTGCATGGCCAAATTTCTGTGGGACCCTGACTTTAATGGCCAGTAGATAAGACAGCAGGCTAACTTTAATTGTAGTAATTGCAGGCACCATAATTAGAGAGGTGAATCCATGGAACGCCCCAGACGTTCACAACCGTGAATTTTTTGTGACAAAAATGACGCACCCTTAGGGACATAAGGAAATAAGTTCGATTCCTTTAAGTGGGTTTCGCCTTGCATCTTCGTTATTATGTAGAACCCAGATGGTCCTGATCTGTGACTGTCTTAGGGTAACAATTCGCTCTCGAATATGGTAATGGTAGACTTTCTTTGTTTCTGAATTGGCATGTCCTCAGGTCTTGCGAAATTGAATTTTTGTGTCTGTTTCTTAAAGGAAGATGAATTTCGGATGCAAATGGTTTGGAATAATAACACCTCGGGTATTTTTTTCTTAATTTTTATATCATTGGAGATTCAGGTATTGTTTTTATTTTTTTGATAATGAGAAATACTCAAGAGATAATTGGTTACGATATTGTATGAATGGAACTTAATGACAGATACCAAATTAAAACAGATCAAATTATTTTTTGTGGGGGAAATTAATGTAATTTTAATCATAAATTATAAATTAATGTAATTTTAGTCGTTAATTATAACTTAAAGTAATTTTAATCGTTAATTTTAAATGAATGTAATTTTAATCGTTAATTTCAAATTATTGTAATTTTAATCGTTAATTTTAAATTAATGTAAGTTTAATCGTTAATTTCAAATTAATGTACTTTTATTCGTTAATTATAAATTGATGTAATTTTAATCATTACTTTTAAATTAATGCAATTTAATTACTTAAAAGGAAATCACATGAAATTTTTTATTGCATATTTACATCTCTTTATTTTTTTTGTCAAATTGATTTAAAAAAATTCTATAAAATTGGCTGATACATTTATCATGATGTGATATTTTTACAGTTAAATTTTTTTTTCTACATTTTCTTTCAACTAGTGATTTAGGGGTGTTAAAACTTCAGAATTTTAGGATTTATTATTTTACCAATCTCACTTAATTTTCTGGGCCTGATGGCAGAGAGAATATAGTTTTTCGGGTTTGTGTCCTCGCGGTACAATGGATGCTTGTAGTGGTTCAGAATCCACATAAAACCATAAGTTCCAGTCTAAACTGACTTTTGAGATTGGGGCTTAGGGCTGACAATCCTACACCATAAGAAGAAAAACAACTTTTGTCTCGAAATCTGCTTGTGGGCATACGGCCTTGGCCCACCATGAGGCTGTAACGCCACTGAAGAGGAAGATCTTATTTTTCCACGAACATAACGGTATACCAATGCTAAAACCACAGAGATTATGTTGAAGAATTAAATAAGCTTGCAAGTTATCCCATGTCATTTTTCTATATATAATTAGTAGAATTGGAAAATTTTCAATATACTATCGCCAGAAAAAGGATAAACATAATATTCAATAATACTAAAAGACGGAGGAATATAGAAGCGTGGTGGACACCGCATTCGATCCACCCACTGAGGAAATTCAGTTCGAAATTCAATAAGCTGAACTGAACTTCAATCTGTATCTAAACTAGACTTAGGTTGAAAGATTTTTCCATGGAATGAACTGAATAAGTTGGCCTTGGAGAAGTTCTTCTAAATTTGAGTTAGAGCGCGTGGCAATGCTGTCCCCTTCTTCTTGTGAACACTAGTAAAGCTTAATCTATTGCATATCTGCCATTTTAGATTTAGTTTGGTTTGTGTCTCTACTGTCATTATTTTCACACTATGAGTTAATTAGACCGAGACCTGCAGTTTAATTTGGATTCCGAACCACTAACAAACAACCCTACCCCTGAAGCCTGTGATACCAAAGGACGGCCATTATATAGGAGAGTAACCTCCGTGTTCGAAACAACAACAAGCACGACATTCAAACTCAGTAAATAAAAGAAGGGCTATTAATTACTCTCTTGCCTATTAGTTGCTTCCGCAAGTAATAATTACAATTACTTAGAAAAGACGATTAACATAAAAAAAATTCCAGTCAAGATGAAAAAATAATGTAGGTAAATTTTTTTATTAAAACGATACAATTTATAAAGCAATAGATATATGTGTGGAACTAATATCGTACAACACAAAAACATCATTAAATTCCACCAAATTATTTTTGTTTACTACTTTTGCAAAGGTATCATAGCTGCATGTAATAATTGCAATCACTTGAAATATAAGTTAAAATCTCTTATATGAAAATCAATTTCGATAAAAAAAAAGGTTTAAAAAATTGTCTAAAAATAATGTAGGCAACGTTTTTTTAAACGATAAATTTTATAAAACACTAGATAGTTGTGTCAAAATAATTTTGTACAACAGAAATGCATCATTAAGTTCCACGAAATTATTTGTATCAACTATTTTTTGTAAAGTTTTTATAGCTGCATGTAATGATTACAGTCACTTGAAATATAAATTAAAAATCTCTTATATGAAAAGCAACTTCAATAAAAAAAGGTTTAAAAATTGTCTAAAAATAATGTAGGCAACATTTTTTTAAACGATAACTTTTATAAAAAAATAGTGTGCATGTGTCAACATAATTTCGTACAACAAAAATACATCATTAACTTCCACGAAATTATTTGTATCAACTATTTTTTGTAAAGTTTTTATAGCTGCATGTAATGATTACAGTTACTTGAAATATAAGTTAAAAATCTCTTATATGAAAAGCAACTTCGATAAAAATTAAAAAACTAAAATTGTCTAAAAATGATGTAGGCCACACCTTTTTTAAACGATAAAATTTATAAAGCAATAGATGTGTCAAAATAATATCTTAACAACAGAAATACATCATTCAAATTATTTTTGTTTACCATTTTTTTGTAAAGTTTTTATAGCTGCATGTAATGATTACAATCACTTATAGATAATTTAATTAAAAATCTTTTATTAAAATTTTAAATCTCTGAATTTATAGTAAAAGCAATTTCGATAAAAGTTTTTAAAAAATTGTCTAACAGTAATATAGGCAATACTTTCTCTTTAAATAATAAAATTTATGAAGCGATAGATGTGTTAAAAATAATATCTTAACAACAGAAATACATCATTAAATTCCACGAAATCATTTTTGTTTATTATTTTTGCGAAGTTTTTATAACTACATGTAATAGTTACAATCACATGAAATATAAGTCCGTATAATGTCTTGTATGAAAAGCAATTTCAATAACAATTTTTTTTTACAACCCTTTTTTTAAATGATGAAATTTATAAAGGAATGGATATTTGTGTCGAACTAATATCGCACAACAAAAATATATCATTAAGTCCCACCAAAATATTTTTATTTATTATTTTTGTAAACTTTTTATAGCTCAAAATTACAAGGTTGTTATTTAAAATTTCATTTTTGAAAAAGAAAAGTTAATAAAAGGCTTTAGTTAGATATCTTTTTTAATATTTATAATACGAAAATTAAAGTGAGGCAATATCCTCATAATTTTGTTTATTTTTTGCCGAAACTTCTTAAGTGATTCAAATGAAAACTTCATGTATGAATAAAAAAAATTGAAATATAAGTTAAAATCTCTTATACGAAAAGCAATTCCGATAAAAAATTTAAAAAAAAAATGCCTAAAAATAATGTAGCCAGCAATACATATAAAATTTATAAAGCAATACATTATTATTAATTTTTTTTACTATTTTTGCAAATTTTTTATAGCTGCATGTAATAATTACAATAACTTCAAAAAAAAGTTAAAAATCTTTTATATAAAAGTCAATTTTGACAAAAAAAAGTTTTTTTAAATTCCTAAAAATAATGTAACCCAACTTTTTTTTAAACGATAAAATTTATAAAGCTACAAATATCTGTGTCAAAATATTATTTCAAACAGAAATACATCATTAAATCCTACCAAAATATTTTTATTTACTAATGTTTTATAGCTGAAAATCAAAATTGCAAAGGTATTATTTAAAATTTGAATTAATTTATTTTTGAAAAAAAAGTTAATAAAAGGTGTTATTTAGACGTCTTTTTTTATGTATACAGTAGAACCACTTTAAGTCGAACCTCGATAAATCGAAAACTTCCAAAACTCGAAACAAATTTTTGTTCCCTTCCCTTCAAGCCCCAAAACCTCAATTACTCGAAATTTCAACCCTCCATAGGTGAAATAATGAGTCAATCCCCACAAGCCATTTTGGTATATATTTTCCTTCCGTAACTCGAAAAAAAAAATTAGACCTCTGTACATCGAACATTAGCTATATTTGATTTTACAACCTTTAAAACTCGATCATTTGAAACTAATTGTACCTCTATAGCTCAAAGAAAAATAAGTTACCGACTTTAAGGATTTGCCGACAATGCATGTCATTGTTTCTTAGAAAACATTGTATGGGTATACAGTAAATTGAATAACCAATTCTATGAAATGTTCTTATTATAATTCTTATTCTTATAATTCTCAAAATAAGTTAGAAAGAATCTAAACCTCTACAAGAATATTTATTACCTTATCGAATATTTCCTTTCAAAATCAGCGTTAAGTCGAAATTCTCCATAAGTCGAAAACTCTATAACTCGAATTATTTGGCGTCTCTCTTGAAGTTCGACTTACAGAGGTTCTACTGTATTTACAACACGAAAGTTAAAGTGAGGCAATACCTTCATAATTTTGTTTATTTTTTGTGAGTTTAGGTGATTCAAATGAAACTTTTATCTATGAATAAACGAACTTCCACTTCTTCCAAATACTTCACATTAAACATTCAAATTATATTTTGTTTCTCATTCAATTTACATCCACTTTTAGTTTTGAGTAGTTATACTAAACATGATTACATTCTTGGAATTTTTTTTATTTCTAACCAGTTCCTTAATCACAAGATTGTTTTTGCTGTTTGAATTAATCTGTTGGTATTCTCAATCGCCATACAAAAACATCAGCCGGATGTATATACTGCCATAAATTAGCACGCTAAAATTACTACTTTCTCACAACATTTACATCATCTGCAGCTAAAAAAACAAGATATTTGTGGATTCAGCCGGCAGGAAATACTGGTACCATGTTAAGCCTAAACAAAACATTGAAGAGTTTCTCAGAATGGTTACCCATCCGTATACAAAAAAAAATTTTAAAAGCACCAAATTTGCCACTGAAAAAAATATACTAAACTCTAAACAAATTCCTGCGTTACGTTATACGTTGATGGTTCAGTGGTCAAAGGTAAATTTCATGGGTGACCAAGGTTCCCAGAAATTCTACATTCGAGTGATTATTTTACTTCTTTTATCAATTTAAGTTCGATTCGGGGTTTTGAATATCCATTAGGACTCCTTGCAGATTGGATATCCTGTGTTTCCATTGAATTTTATGGTTGAAAAACTTCTCTTTCGTAAACTTTGTGATGGACACAAAAAGAATTAGTAGACAAAAAAATGCAATTTGCATTTTAAATGTGCAAATTTACTGAACCCACATTCGTTTCTGATGCCGAAAAAAGACTGTATCATTCAGTTTAAAAAGGACTCACCTGATTAATGTGAGTCCTTTTTGTCGATAATCAATTTAGAAACAGTCAAACAAAGTCATTAATAGGACGAATGAACATGACACCTAACAATCGAATAAGCAATTATTTTGGATTGTATAAATATATTTAAAGAACATTAAACTCAAATGGAATTGTATATATAATGGAATTGTATATATAATGGAATTGTATATATAATGGAATTGTATATATAATGGAATTGTATATATAATGGAATTGTATATATAATGGAATTGTATATATATTTAAGAACTTTAAACTTAAGTGGAATTGTATAAATATATTTAAAGAACATTAAACTTAAATGGAATTGTATAAATATGTTTACAAAACTTTAAAATTAAATGGAATTGTATAAATATATTTAAAGAACATTAAACTCAAGTGGTATTGTATAAATATATTTAAAGAACTTTAAACTTATGTGGAATTGTATAAATATGTTTAAAGAGCTTTAAACTTAAATGGAATTGTATAAATATAGTTAAAGAACTTTAAACTTAAATGGTATTGTATAAATATAGTTAACGAACATTAAACTGAAATGGAATTGTATAAATTTATTTAAAGAACATGAACCGTGAGATTTATAATACTTATACAAAATATATTTTTTTACAATGGCCATTGTATTAAAAAAATTATGTATTAAAAAATAGATGTATTAAAAAAAAACCAATATACACTTAAGAGCCGAAACATTATGACCACCTGTCATCTTTCACTTACTTCTGCGTGTGTTCCCATCACACACAGAAGTAAGTGAAAGAATGATTCTTCAGACTCGCCAGCAGCGGTTAAATACCACTTCCACCTGATCACGTGCCTTCCACGTCATCCAGGCGAGTTCATTGCAAAATGTAGGGGTGGTCATAATGTTTTGGCTCTTGAGTGTATTAAAAAAAAAAAATACAATATTCATGTATCCATATATTCAAAAATTAACTGTCGAAATTATGGAAAAAATTAACTTTGATTTTAAAATAATATTCTTGCGATTATATGACAGATATTGCCTGTTTTATTCATAAGTTCATAGAATAATTAAATTATATTCTGTGAACTCATGATGCGCGTGCAACTTGGGACATATAATATAACAGGCTGTAATATGAATATAAAAATGCCTATAGTGGGTCTAAATATAATTTGAGGATATATAATTTTATATGCAGCCTGCGGAGTTATGATGCATTTCCAAAGTGGCCCGCAAGATGAATTGGGTTGGCCATCCGTGGCTTAAAACATAAACGCAAAGTGAAAATTGTATCATAAAAACTTTAAGGGGAAATCTTATCTCCTTTTTTTTTTTTTTCAAGCAAGTTTCTTTTTTTTTTAATATTATCACAGATGAAATATCTCCCAAAAATTGAATAGGATTGACGGATAGCTTTTGTAGATTAAACAAAAAAAACCATTGTTTAAAACATAACCTCAAAGTGAAAAAGTGTACCATAGAATCTTAGGGAGGTATGTGCCTTCTCAGGTTAGAAAATGTTTCTTCACCCTATTATCAATAAGGCGTAAAGCAACAATAAACACAAAATACCACCATTTTTTGAGGACTGCTTTTGGGCCAGTGTTCAAGAACAGGCTTTAACAAAACATGGCAATACCATACAATCATTGAATATTTCTGTGAAAAGAAGTCTTAACATTTAAAGACCGGCATGGTGCCATACTATACCAGAACACGGTTCACCATGGTTCCAAGTTTTATATCTATTAATAAAAACTGCATCTTAACATTAACACTAAAAATTTAAATGAGGAACTTTCTTTTCTTTTTTATAAACAAGATTCTTTTTAAATGTTATGTGGATGAAATATTACTCAGAAATTTTATTGCATCCATGGAAAACTTTTGAAGATTCGACAGAAAATACCATCGTTTAAAACATAACCTCAAAGTGAAAATTGTACCATAGAATCTTAGGGAGGTATGTCCCTTCTCAGGTAAGAAAATGTTTCTTCACCCTGTTATCAGTAAGGCGTAAAGCAACAATAAACACAAAATACCACCATTTTTTGAGGCCTGTGTTCAAGAACAGGCTTTAACAAAACATGGCAATACCATATAATCATTGAATATTTCTGTGAAAAGAAGTCTTAATATTTAAAGACCAGCATGGTGCCATACTATACCAGAACACGGCTCACCAACCATTGTTGCCCATGGTTCCAAAGTTTTATATCTATTAATAAAAATTGCAATTGAACATTAACACTAGAAATTTAAATGAGGAATTTTCTTTTATTTTTTTTAAACAAGATTCTTTTTAAATGTTATGCTGATGAAATAATACTCAGAAATTGTATTGCATCCATGGAAAGCTTTTGGAGATTCGACAGAAAATACCATCTTTTAAAACGTAACCTCAAAGTGAAAATTGTACCATAGAATTTTAGGGAGGTATGTCCCTTCTCAGGTAAGAAAATGTTTCTTCACCCTATTATCAATAAGGCGTAAAGCAACAATAAACACAAAATACCACCATTTCTTGAGGCCTGTGTTCAAGAACAGGCTTTAACAAAACATGGCAATACCATATAATCATTGAATATTTCTGTGAAAAGAAGTCTAAACATTTAAAGACCGGCATGGTGCCATACTATACCAGAACACAGCTCACCAACCATTGTTGCCCGTGGTTCCAAAGTTTTATATCTATTAATAAAAACTGCAATTGAACAAACACTGTCACGACATTTCCAATCCCACTTAATTACAAGGCTGTCCAATTGCGTCTGCTTTTGTCTGCAACACGCGCCGAAAAGGTAAGAATCGTGTCGCTTTTTATTAATAATAACACGTTGCGTGAAGTATGTTTTAAAGCTCGCACACCCACATTTATTTTGAATATGGCTCCGATGGATCTGTTTCGAGAAAAAAAGGGGTAGTGATGAAACAATAAAAACGATTTTCGAGAAATAAAAGTGTTTTTGTTCGAAGAACGTGAGAAAGACCAGATGTTACACTGTTATTCGATCTTTGTTGCTTGAATTCTGTGTTAATGTTGACACCCAAAGTAAGCTTGCCGCACCCTTTGCGGACAGTCGAAACTGAAAAAGCAGGTGAAAGAAAAAATGGATTTAAAAGAAAAGATGTGTTTGATTCAGAGACATGGAGCTGTAATTACAGGGGAATCGCGTGGGCTATGAAACGATTTTTATTATTATTATTATTTTCTTGGAGTTTAATATTTGTGTTTTTTCACTTTCAGGTTTTCTGTGTTTGTATACTTTTTAATTGTCTATGCAAAACAGAATCGCTCTGGGAGAAAAAAAGAGGATGTTTATTCCATTCATTGAATTGAAAAGATAGTTGAGGTATTATTTTGCTTTATAAACTATTATAAATTTAAATGCAAATATAATTCTTAATATAATTTGCTTCATTATTCGGCTTATGAATTATTTCGTTCATAATCATTCGTTTAATCATTCACCAATCATTTTGTTCATAATCATTCGTTCAATCATTTGATTCATAATCATTTGTTCAATGATTTGATTCATAATCCTTCGTTCAATCATTTGGTTCATAATCATTCGTTCAATCATTTGATTCATAATCCTTCGTTCATAATCATGCTTTCAATCATTTGGTTCATAATCATTCGTTCAATCATTTGGTTCATAATCATTCGTTTATAATTATTCGTTCATAATCATTCGTTCAATCATTCATTAATCATTTGATTCATAATCATTGGTTCAAACATTCACAAAACATTCGTTTATATTCATTCGTTTAATCATTCAACAAACATTTCGTCTATAATCTTTTATTTAATCATTCATCAATCATTTCGTTCATACTCATTCGTTCAATCATACACCAATTATTTGATTCATAATCATTCGTTCAAACATTCCCCAAACATTCGTTTATAATCATTCGTTTAATCATTTATCAATCACTTAATTCATAATCCTTCGTTCAATCATTCACCAATCATGTCTTTCATTATCATTCGTGCAATATTCACAAATCATTTCGTTCATAATCATTCGTTCAATCATTCGCCAATTATTTCGTTCATAATCATTCGTTCAAATCTTCACCAGTTATTGCTTGAATTCTGTGTTAATGTTGACACCCAAAGTAAGCTTGCCGCACCCTTCGTGGACAGTCGAAACGAAAAAGCTGGTGAAAAAAAAAGTGGATTTAAAAGAAAAGATATGTTTGATTCAGAGACATGAAGCTGTTATTACAGTGAATCGCGTGGGTACGAAATGACTATTATTATTATTATTGTGATTATTCTTTTCTTGAAGTTTAATATTTGTTTTTCCACTTTCTGGATTTCAATGTTTGTATACTTTTTAATTGCCTATGCAAAACAGAATTGCTCTGGGAAAAAAAATTAATAATGGAATAAAACGTTGAATTGAAAAGGGAGTTGAGGTATTATTTTGCTTTATAAATTATCTTATAAATTTGAATGCAAATATAATTCTTAATATAGTTTCCTTCATTATTCAGTGCATCAATCATTTCGTTCATAATCATTCGTTCGATCATTCACCAATCATTTCGTTGATAATCATTCGTCCAGACATTCGCCAATAATTTTGTTCATAATCATTCGTTTAATCATTCAGCAATAATGTCATTCATAATCATTCGTTCCCTCATTCACCAATTATTTCGTTTGCAATCATTCGTTCAATCATTCACCAATCAATTCGTCCATAATCATTTGATCCATCATTCACCAATTCTTTCGTTCATAATCATTCGTTCAAACATTCACCAATTATTTCGTTCATAATCATTCGTTCAATCATTCATAATTATTCATGCAATCATTCATAATTCGTTCTGTCATTCATAATCATTCGTTCAATGATTCATAATTCGTTCTGTCATTCATATTCATTCGTTCAATCATTCGCCAATTATTTCGTTCATAATCATTAATCAATCATTTCGTTCAGCGTTCATAGTTATTTATTTTTCGAATGACAAAGCATCTAATTTTCTGAATGAGTTTTAAAACTTCCTAGAAGAATATTTGTACACTTTTTATCTGTCCACTACTTAACTTTTTATTCGACACCGCTCCCTGAGATAGAGTGGAACGATTTAGGTGAGTCTTGAGTGCATTTGTGGCACATTTGATAAAAATAAAGTGCGTTGAAAGAAGTAAGAGGAGATAACAAAAATTAGTACATGTTTCCCCCGTTATACAAAATAATGTAACATTATTTTCCAAATAAGCACATGAAATGCATGTTAGAATCAACAGGCTGTAACATGTTGCATGCTATAACCAACAGGTCTAAACAAGCAAGTATTAGCAGGTGAGAATTTTACGTGTTGTCGATGAGTCCAGTTTACATAAGTAAGAATATATGTGTGTAATGACCTGTTGAGAAATCGATAGGAACTATAAATAGGTGTAGTGTTCTCAGATGCTAGAGACAGCTACACTTATTTATAGTTCCTAAAATAAAAAAAAATTCCTTAAAATAAAAGATTTCCTAATAAATGGTTTTTTGTGTTATGTACACTCGATATCATCATTTAATGATATCCAGTGTACGAAACGTAAAAACTTTTTATTTACATATTATATACACATTGTATTAATTTAAGGCCTATAACAGTTCTTTCCTTCAGTTCTTTTCTGGGTTCAGGCCTTTCAGTTATTTTCTGGGTAAAGAAAATAGATTTCTCGGAGGGTTTGAAGGTCAAATAATTAGATTGTTTTTTTTTTTTTTTTTTTTTTTTTCTTATAATTATTATTTTGGCGCTTCATATTTCAATATTGGCGATTTGGCGATATTTATTGAATTAATATTGGCGATTTGGCGATATTTATTGAATTAATATTGGCACTAAAAAAAGATATACATTTACAAAATTACATTTGTATTAAAAAGTAAGACACTATTTTAATTTTTAATCATTCTATTTTAAATTATTTTTTAATAGTTCTTACAATAAAAAAGATAAGAGATATTTTTTCAAAAATTCAAGCGGAACATATATATAATAAAACGAATGCCGAAATCACTACCTAGATTTATCTTTTATAAATAAACGCAACCCTTAAATTGGATTGGGAAGCATCACTTGAAGCATGTAATGATAATCACTGTATTTAATTACATGCTTCTGGGTGTTCTAATCCAGTTTAAAATCGTTGGGTTCAAACAAACTTTTTTTCCCGCTGCGTGGGTGTACATACTTGTCTGAATCCTAGTAAATATTCATGTTCCTTGTGACGGCGTAATTAATACTCATCAATTGAATGTGCAATTATTTGTACGCGTTGAAGTTTTAAAGATGCAATTTAATAAGACATTGTTTAAGATAATGTTGCCAAACCTCGTATTAATATTCAAACCATCTTTTCTCAATGTTAAAATATTCAACCTTCTTTCCGGTTTCAATAGCTGTGAATTAAGTTGCAAATCTTACACAAGAGTTTATGCAAAGATGTTGATTTGAATAAAAATATACAGGGAAGTTTCAAGCATTTATAAAGAACCACAAACCTACTGAAGTTTCTATAGTGTATATATTCTGTATAAGGGATGCATAGACTGTAGCCCGCGGGTTGCATGCGGCTTGCCTGATTTTCTATAATATTTATTTTATTCGGTTTACTTTATTAATGTGTTTTGTTAGGTTATTTTATTAATTCTTTTTTAATATGATTTAAATAATATAGGCATGAAAGTTCAAAGCATTTATAAGGAACCACAATGCTACTGAAGTTTATACATTGTTTTATATATCCTGTATAAGGAATACGTAGACGGTACTCGCGGGTTACATGCGGCTTATCTGATTTTATGACGGGGTGTTTTTTTTTTAATAATTATTTCATTAAGGCATTTTGTTAGGTTAATTATTTTTGTTAATTAATTTTTATTATTATTTATTCATTATTAATTTTTATTATTAGTTTATTCTGGTTAATTATTATTTATTTGTTTTAAGGTATTTTTTAATATGATTTAAAATAATATAGGCATGAAAGTTTCAAGCATTTATAAAGAACCACAATGCTACTGAAGTTTATACATCGTTTTATATATTCTGTATAAGGAATAGATAGACCGTAGCTCTCGGGTTGCATGTGGCTTATCTGATTTTTTGCCGGATTTTTTTAATATTTATTTTATTAGGTTTATTTTATTAGAGTATTTTGTTAAGTTACTTTATTAATTTTTTTAACATATTTGTTAAAACGATTTAAATAAAAATAGGCATTAAAGTTTCAAGCATTTATAAAGAATCATGACCTTAGCGAAACTTTTGCATTTTTATTTATTCTGTATTAGGAATGCGTTAGCCATGGCCCATGGGGTGCATACGGTTAGATAATTGTCCTTTTTTTAAATATTTGTTTACATTTATTTGAGTAAGTTATTTTATTAGATTTTTTAAAAATATGATTTAAATAAAAAATAAGCATGAAAGTTTCAAGCATTTATAAAGAACACGACCACACGTATTGTAATTATGGATTGGGATATATTGATACTAAAATTGCTGTACATCTGTAGGTATTAGTTATATAGTATAAAGAGGGCGCTGAAAAACTAGTTAATTTCAAAGAGTCATTTTTATAAGTCATAGAACATCATTTGGAGATTAAAAGGACTTAATATGAAGTCCAGCAGCTAGTAAAACCCATTGAGTTTTCTCAATGTTAGTAAAATACCGGCAATAAAATACCGGCAATATTTTAATGTCAGAATATTTCTATAAACATGATTGGGAATCAAATAACATAAGAATTAAATGATATGACGAGCAATAAAATGATTGGAAATCAAATAACATAGGAATCAAATAACATGACGAGCAATAACATGATTGGAAATCAAATAAAATGATTGGAAATCAAATAACGTGACGAGCAATAATATGATTGGGAATCAAATATAGGAATCAAATAACGTGACGAGTAATAACATGATTGAAAATCAAATAACATAGCAATTGAAAAACGTGACGAGCAATAATATGATTGGGAATCAAATATCATGATCAGCAATAAAACGATTGGGAATCAAATCGCTAGGATTTGTTCGAACTGGATCAACCGATGATATGTCTGGAAGAAGTCTTATTATTATCATACATTTATTTTTACTTTATATCAATTAGTCCTACACTGGCCACCATGAAGAATTAAAATATAAAATTAAAAAAAAATTTTTTTTTTTTTTTAATCTTTCACAATTTAATTTTGAATTTTTTTTACTTATTTTCATTATTGCTTCAATAGACAGTTCCAAAAATTTTTTTTGAGTATTCGAAAAATAAGTGAAAAGAAAATATTTACTCTCTATTATATTATTTACATTATTCATGAATTCCCTAGTTTCATGATTTTTTTGTTTTTCTAATTTGTCCCCTAGATAGAATATGCAATTTTGTTTTGCGAAATTTTATAATAAATGTAAAGAATTTTATATTAAGTTTGTCTTTTGCGGTTCAACGTATTCAAATATTACATTAGATTTGTTTGCATAAGTCCTTATAGGATAAGCATTATAAAAGTTGAATGCAATATGACAAAAAATGGCATGGTATAAATGACAAAATCTATTTTGAAATTCAATATTACGCGTTTAAAAATGAAATCGAAACAATTGTATAAATAGAAAATTAAATTGTTTAGTTTTTCTTTTTATATGGACAATTTTTTTTTTATTCATAGTAAACAATTGGTATACAAAAGGCACTTTGTAGACATTTTGGTGTTGAGTGGATTGTCTAGTAAATCATATCGTCTTGAGACGATATGTTTCTTTTTTTTGTTGTTTTACTTCGTTTTTGTTTTATTCTGCCTTGTTTTTTGTTTCCATTTCCTTCCATTGTTGCCATTTTCTAATTTAATCTTTTGAAAAAAAAATGTATTGTATTTAAAATCATTAATTTTCTTTTTTATGATTCATAAGTACAAAACTACTTTTTTTTAAAGAATTAATTCCAAAATTATCATTGTTCCCGTTTTAATATTCTTTTTTTTTTTAAGAAAACTTTTTAGCAAATGCAAAATATAATATAATTTTCTCTATAAATTTTTTTTTTGATTAAAAAAAATCGTGCAAACAAGCAAAATCAAATGGCTTCAGTGAAAAAGATAAAGGCACTACATCCATACATACTACTGTGCCCAAAAAGTAAGACCCATTATTTTTTTTCAAAAGCTCTTTATTTATTCTTCCAAATTTATGTCATCGACTACAAATTAATTCCCTCTGGACACAATGCACTAATGGCAACGAAAAAGTCGAAAAGTCTTTTGACGAAAAAGTCACCAAGAATCAATGCAATGTGATCAGGCGCATTCAGTGTTTTCGGTACCAATCACGGTTTGAGGCCCAAAAACATCTTTTAAAATGGAATTTTAAAATTACAACATCATCAGCAAGGTCTTGAATTCTAAGTCGACGGTTTGCAAGCACAAATCTTTTATTTTTTTGGACGTGAGCTTTGTCGATTGAGGTGGATGGTCGAACGGAGGGCTCTCCGACTTCAACGCGTTCTCTGCCTTCTTTGAATTGTTTATACCACTTCTAAACATTTCTTTCCGATATAGGAAGGCTCACCGAATGCCTTCTGCAACATTCTATACGTTTCCGCAAATAAAATTGAATGCAAGTTCTTTGCTCAATTATTCAGTCATTTCAAAAATTGCCGGAATCAGTTTTAGTGTCTCGCAAAGCCAAGCATAGCTCAAACACTAACGAATATTTTGACGTCAAATTTCACACATATGTCAAGGACAGTGCCAGCAACCTAAAAATGAAATTTCCTAAGCCTCGGGAATTTTAAATTGAAAATTGGTTTTAATTTTTGGACACAGTACTACATTAACACAAATACAACATTTTATTCATGTAAATATGTACTACATCTTCCAAAAAGTTGTGCCATAAACAATCAAATGTAAAATATAATATAATTAATTGTCTGTATAAGCAAAATTAATATAAGCTCTTTTTTGTTAAAACAAATAATATAAAAAGAAAAAAATTTTAAGGTCAATTCCTACTTTTTTTTTACTATATTGCAGAAAGTCTTTTATAAATAATTTTCATTCATTTTTTCTAAGTTTATCTGGCGCCATCTATTAGTAGATATATGCAACTTAAAACTAAAATTAATTACTTAAATTTAATTGCTGAATTGATATTTGAAAAAACTGTATTAACATCATGTGTCATCCACTACAAATTTAAAAAAAATGTATTTGACCTTGAGTGGATGAATAAAAAGTATTTTATGAACGATTGAAAATTTGAACAAGATATATATATATAGGGAGAGTGTGAGCTAATAGAAGGAATTGAAAAAAAAAATCGCTTATAATCTTGGGATTATAAAACAAGTAAAATCAAACATTTCAGTGAAAGGTGTACCGGAACGAAATCCACCCATACATTAACACAAATAAAACCTTTTATTCATGCAAGTGCGTACTACATCTTCCGAAATGTTGTGCCACAAACAATCTCGTTTCGATTTGCTGCACCAGTGAATGAGCTGTCATTCGGAAAAACTTTTCTTTGAGTAATTCGCCAGCATCGGCGATCAAAGTCAGCAATTCGTTCCAGTTGTCAGACCAAGATGGCCGCGCGGCTGTCTTTCACAAGGAGGGCGTGACCCACGGTAACAATGAATACATGGGTCACATGTCACTGTCACGTGACCGGCACCTACGAATGATAGAGTGGTCCAGGTTCTTCCCGCAGCCACAGGGAGTCCGCGGGGAAATGAATTGGTGTATCGTTTTGGCTCAAGTTTTGAATCGCGTTTTGTTACTTCTTTTATTTGCACCCTGTTATCGGGTTTGTATTAAACATGTTGTTGATCGATAACGATTTTGTAGGCGTTATTTCCTGATTGTGTTGTGATTTGGAAATGCTGTTCGCATTTAGATTTGTCTCGTCACAGTACAAGATGCGTAGGGTTCTGAAATAAAAAAATAAAAATTCTTTTTTACATTTCGATTCATAAAAATCGATTTAATCTTTAATCACGTTTTACCCCTGCGGTAATATGATGACAAATCGATTAAAAAACTATCTGTAGTTTTTTTTTTTTTTATGGGTTTCGCTTTTTTAAACAGTTAATATGTCTTCCTGTCTTGTTCTTCAAAGCAATATTTCATTGATAATGGTCTCGGCTGTCATGAATAAAATCTTAACACATAATTTTATGCGGGCCGCAATTGAAAGAAACAAATTGATAATTTGAATCAGATGAATACATACCTTATTTAGCCTTTCAGATAAAAATTATGTTCATCATCAACAAAGTTTATGTTGGTCGTTATCATTTCAATAGTAATTATTAACATTTTAAAAGTAACTCGAGAAAATAGATTAAATTATTTTTTAAAAATTAAAATCTTTATCAATGGCAGTGGAGTGATATTCGTTCCTACCATACATATTAGAATTAGAGGCATGTTTACTACTGTGCCCAAAAAGTAAGACCATTTTTTTTTTTTCAAAAACTCTTTATTTATTCCCTCCGGACACAATGCACTTATGTCAACTTTTTTTCCAAACCTCAGTGCATGCTAAAAAGTCATCGGCAGAGATGGCCTTCAAAGTGCACGCCGATTTACGTTGAATCTCTTCAATCGATTCAAAACGGTGTCTCCGGAGTGGTCTTTTGAATTTAGGGAATAGCCAGAAGTCGCATAGTGTGAACACAGTGTTTGTGGAACGATATGGGTTTCATTTTTGGTGAAAAAGTCACGAAGAATCAATCCAGTGTGAGCTGGCGCATTCAGTGTTTTCGGTACCAATCGAGATTTCACGAGTTTGTGTCCCAAAATGGAATTGACCAATCCTTTTGAAATTCCAATTAATTTTTTGGACGTGAGATTCGTCGGTTGAGGTTGATGGCTGACCAGAGGGCTCTTCGTCTTCAACACGTTATCTGCCTTCTTTGAACTGTTTATACTACTTCTAAACATTTGTTTCCGATATAGGAATGCTCCCCGAATGCTTTCTGCGACATTCTATACGTTTCCGCAAACAAAATTGAATGCAAGGTATTTGCTCAATTAATTCAGACATTTTAAAAATCGCCCGAATCAGTTTTAGTGTCCCATAAAGGCAAGCGTAACTCAAATACTAATGAATATTTTGATGTTAAATTTGACACAGATGTCAAGGACAGTTCCAGCAATCTAAAAAAGAAAAACAAATTGAAATTTCATAAGTTCCGGAAATTTTAAATTGAAAATTGGGCTTACTTTTTGGATTCAGTAGTAGGTATGAAGGCATTTTTAGGTATACCAGGAATAGAGATATGTTTAGGTATAGAAGTATTGATTGATAATTTCATTGATAATAATCTCAGTTGTAATGAATTAAATCTTACACATAATTTTATGTAAGCTGCAATTGAAAGAAACAAATTGATAATTTGAACCAGATGAATACATACCTTATTTATCCTTTCATAGTAAATTGAGTTCATCATCAACAAAATTTATATTGGCTGTTATCAATTTAAAAGTAATTGTTACATGAGAAAATAGATTAAATTATTTAAAAAAAAATTTAAATCGTTATCAGTGGCAGACAAAGAAGTGCATTTTTGCATCTTCTTCATTGGTGCAACAGCCAATGAAGAAGAAGAAAATGAGGGTATAATATAACCTTATATGTACATACTGGGTAACGCTGAATTTGTTGAGTCTCGTTGTGGCGAATGACTTCAGTTAAAGAGCCCCAAAATTCGAAAACAACAAATACTATTACATTTAATGGTGCCAAAACATCTGCGGGTTGCAATTACGTTTTGCTAAGGGGGACATATAAAAATAATTAATATGCATTGATATAAATCATAATTTTGGGTAAGTCTAAAAATTTATAGTAAAAAAAAAAATCCTTGATATTATTATTTCTAATGTAAAATGAACTGAAAAAAACTTACTAATACATTTAATAATGAAAGAAGAAGTTTTTATTTATTTATTTATTTTTTAACGTGGAGGGGGACAGTTTAAAAATCCGACCTTGTACGGAATATGAAAAAAGACAGAAAAATAAATCTTGGAAAGTGTATTACAATATATGCCCAAAGTATATTAAAATATAATTATATCATCATACAATTAAAATAATAAAATAATAATTTCCTTAGAAATAAATGTGCATTAAATTTTTAATTAAATGTAGAAAATTCCTACTTTCAATTATCTTTTTTTATTATTTATTTAATTATGCTTTATATCATCTCTTTCTTCGTACACATAGGTGTTTCAACTTTAGCTATATTTCAGTGTTTTGAGACATAATATAGTATTGAAAAATGCATTCGAAATTTGAAACAGCAGAAATAGAAATATAAAATTTTAAATTCCCCTGATCTCTTGAGAAAATAATTTTTATTTAATTTAGAGACAGACGTTTACATTAACAAACAGAATGTTTTAAAAATATTTCTTTCATAGTTAATTTCATTATAATCACTCAAACTTTTTATTAATAATTATTTATATTTATTATAATATACCACTGTCTGGTAGATTATAATAAAAGTAAAAATTTGTTAATAAATTATACACAAAGTTATGCTTTTTTATGCGAAAATTTACAATAAATTTAAGAATTTATTTTATAAAAAAATCATAGTTATAAAACTATTTTTGTATTAATTCTATATTTATATATATATTTAAGTTATCATGCATAAAGAACTTTTATAAAAAAAAAGAAACAAAATTTAATAAATAATAAAACTTAAAAATTTGCCATTTTATTATAATTATAAAAATTTAAGTTTATAAAACTAGTCTCATGTGTATTTAACAGACATTTGAGAGACACCGAATAATACTCAAACAATACTGTTAAAACTGAGGTATTCGAACAATTTATCCTACCCCCCACCCCTTAATAAGATAAATTATAAATAAAATGAAATAATATAAAAATAAAATTATAATTTTATTTCTATTATTAGTTGTAATTTTGATGTTTTAATCAGGTTTTGTTTTAATTGAACAATTTTAAATTTATTTTTATTGCAAGTTAATTATTATTAATTTTATAAACAAAAAAATAGTTATTATTTTATTCGTAAAGAATAAAAGGAATTATTAAATTATTTTATTTAAAATGAAAACTGAATTGTTATTTATTTAAAATAACATTAATTATTAGTTATTTTTGCATTTAGAGAAAGATATTTTATTGTCAATTAATTTCATGCTTTAAAAAATACTTTTTTTCTAATGCAGCTGGCAATACAGATGCCATAAGCAAGGGCTGCACCGATGTTACTGATTTAGCACTGCCAATGGCGCACATGTAGCTTGAAGATAGGCTACGAATGTGAGTAACACTACCCCTACAACGCTCTACGATTCTATTCGACCGGCACCTACAGTTTAAATTAATTTCCGAATCACTACAAAAATATCCATGGCACCGCCGGGACTCGAACCCGAAACCTGTGGCCCCGAGTGCTAGTCACTCGGCCATCAGGCCCCTTTAATAAACATCAGTTGTACTAGTACTTCTATGATTACTACTACTACTCATCACTAAGCCTAGAGCTGAATTGTCCCTATACAGTTTGGGAATGATGTGGGTGAGAAGTTGTGATTGGCCTCTGTAACTTACAGTTATATGAGACCAGAACCTACGGTTTAAAGTGGATTCCGAGCCCCAGTTTTTTTGATCAGTTTTTTTAACTGAATGGTTTTAAATTTATTTTTATTTATCATTAATTTAATAAATAAAAAAAGATAGTTATAATTTTATTCTTAAAGAATAAAAGGAATTAATAAATAATTTTATTTAAAAAGTAAACTTAATTTTCCTTTATTTAAAATAAAATTAATTATTAGTTAATTTAATGTTTAAAAATATTTATTCATTAATTTTATATTTTTAAAAAGCTTCAATAATTTTTTATTTAAAGATTGTTATTAATTATTATATATTAATGTCTATTTTATAATTTAAAAAATTCCTTTTGTTCCCTAGATAAACTGTTCAAGTTAATATAATTATACCTCATGAAAAAGTTTTTATTTTGGAAATATAATTTTTTTTAATTTTATCTAGGGTAGATAGATGTTTATCTTTAAGTCATAACCTGCAATTTCCATTTTTCCCCCTACAATTTTGGGATATACTTTCATATACTTTTTGGAAGAAAAATATTATGTTAAATATAAATATAACATTCAAAGTTTTTACGAGGCGCAGAAATCTCGTGCACCACATTAAAGCTGAGTCAAAAAGGCAACATTTTAGAAATAATAATTAAAAATTAAAGAAAAACAATAATTAAAAATTAAAGAAAAATAATAATTATTCATTTATTTTATATTTTCAAAAATTATTCAATCCGTTTTATATATTTTTTAAGAAATTATTCAATCCGTTTTATATATATTTTTTTAAAATTATTCAATCAGTTTTATATTTTTAAAAAAATTATTCAATCAGTTTTATATTTTTAAAAAAATTATTCAGTCAGTTTTATATTATTAAAAAATTATTCAATCAGTTTTATATTTAAAAAAAAAAATTATATAGGACTGATTGAATATTTTTTAAAAAAAAAGTTATTTAATTTAATTAAAAAAAAGTTTTTATTCTCTAGATAAACTGTTCAAGTTATTTACTTTTTAAAATACAGTTAGTCCTTCTGTAAAAGTTTTTTATTTTAATATATATATTTTTAATTTTATCTATGATAGATAAATGTTTATTTTTAAGAAATAACCATCTTAGGATAGATAATGTTTATTTTTAAGATAATGTTTATTTTCCATTTGCCTATTCCAGTCTTAGCCTTAGTACTTTCATATACTTCTTGGGAGAAAAAAGGTTATGTTAAATATAATATTCAAAGTATTTACGAGGCGCAGAAATTTCGTGCACCACATTAAAGCCAAGACGAAAAGGCAACATTTTCGATTACTAATATCCCTCATTAAATAAGGAAGAGAAAAAAAAGATGACTCGATCAATCTTTTTCCCCAAATATATCAAACAAAATAGAGAAGAGTTAAAAAAAATAAAAATAAATAAATAAAGATGATTTCACATAATTGGCGATCAGAGCATCAAAAACGCCGCTATTGTCGCCAAAAGCTGGTTGAAAAAAAAAAAAAAAAAGGTTTTGGCAAATCTTTCAAAAATCAGGTGGGCTGGTTATTGTAAATTAAAATAAACAACCAAAAAAGAATCATTTCTATCCCGAGGGTGTGGCTATGTCCTCTTGATACATGTCCTTGGGGGACGTCCAATCAAGTCATATATAAAAGGGGAGAAAAAACACATGTGTAACAAATTAAAAAAAAAAAAGTAAAAATTATAAATATAGTAAAAGGAAGAAACCGTTTTCGCTCTGCGCTTAAGCTTAATGCTTTAATTAATGCCTGCTCATTGAACAGTTTGTTCTTTAGGCGACTATCGATTATTTTTCTTTACGATTTCATCTATCGATGATTTAATCTACACTCGATAAGCAGTTGGCTTGAAGGGCTGTGATGAGCGGAACTGTTTGTTTTTCTTTTATCTGATTTCGGTATGAATATCTTCGAACAGAAATAAAAGAGAGAGCTGCAATCATTGGATGGGTAATTTTTTACAGGCATAACAAGACTTAAGTTTTGTTATTACGAATCTCTTCTAAGGGTTGGATAACCTTCGAAAAGAATCGAACACTTTTTTTTAGAGGGAGATCATTATAAACAAGGCTTAAGTTGCGCAGCGTTAAGCCTCCAGAAATGCTGAAGCTTGTTATTAAGTTCTAGTTGGGTGGCAACAAGGTATAGGAAAAGAACAAACTTCAATTATGGAACTATTAGAATCATCTAGCTAATTTCATGATTGCGTCTATTCGTACTGTAATTTCGTTTACGTTGTCAGCTTTGATATAAAGTTTCCGAATTGAGTGTTTGTTTCAAATAGAATGAAGATTCTCTCTGTCTCTTTCTATATCTGGCCTCGGTACATAGGTCTCGGGTTCTTGACCCATCTGTGGATACTTTTATACTTAATACCTAAACATGTTTCTTAACATATTATGCTTAAAGATATTTTTATACTTATTATATATGAACAAAGTATATATCTATATCTAATACACTTGAACATTTATCTACATCTAATATATCTATAGGGGACCTGATGGCCGTATGACAGTCACTCGGCGCCACGGACCCTATCGTGGGTGCTTGTAGTGGTTAAGAATCCAATTTAAACCGTAGGGGCTGTCTGATGGCCAATTGACTAGCACTCTGGTCTTTGGTACCACAGGCTTCAGGTTGTTCGAATTTTGGCAGTGGGATGGATGTTTGTCAGTGGTTCGAAATCACTATTAAACAGTAGGCCCAGGTCTAATTAGCCTAAAGTGTGCACAAAATTGCCATAGAATGACAAATCAAACCTTAAACCGTAGGTACAGATGTAATTAATTCTCGTGAGTGACATATTACCGTAGATGGTATCGTACAAAATAATTACCATTGTACAAATTACAGACAAGCCAAGAGGTTTTGCGTAGGGCTAATAACTCTGCCCAGTAAAAAAAAAAATTTTCACGTTTAGAAATCTCATTCAGAAATCGGACAGATCTCATCTTGGATATTAACATCAGGATGAGCCTGACTGTTACAAGCTGACTGAGACAGCCTTGGTAAGGAACAGGCTGTAGAGCATGTGAATAATATGTATATATACATGATTCAATGAGAAAAACTAGATAAAAGCATATCTAGGAAATTATATAAAACTATATTTTAAATTAAGAGAATTTATACAACAATACTTAAAGACAAATGTATTAGAGTAATACAATAAATAATGCAACTAATCGCTTTTTAATGTTAAAACAAAAAAACGAAGATTATATACATATATATATATATACAATTATCCGGCGGTATCATGGATATTTGTAGTAATTCGAATTCTCTTTAAGCCGTAGGTTGCTGTCTAATTAATCCTCATGAATGGCAAATTACCGTAGAGTGACAAACCAGGGGACGACCAATCCGACAGTCTTAGTCGAGAGTAGGCTGTAGAGCTTGTGAAGAATATCTATATATAGTATATGTATATAAGAATATGTATATATAGATATATGTATATATAACATATACGATTCAATGTGAAAATCTAGATAAAAGGATATCTAGGAAAATGCATAAAACTAAAACTGTAAATAAGGCAACTATTAGCGGTTTAATGTTAAAGTCAAAAAACGAAAATTTATATATATATATATATGGCGATGCCATGAATGTTTGTAGTAATTCAGAATCTACCTTAAACCGTAGATCCCGGTTTAATTAAACCTCGTGAATGACAAATTACCATAGAGCGACAAACCAGGTTGGGTATATGAGACCTATGATTTATGGACCAGTAGGTTTGGGTTACCTACGGTTTAAAGTGGCTGCCAAACTACTACAAAAATCCATGGCAAAGCCGGACATTTTATGTATATATATATATATATATATATATATATTAGGCTTTAACACTAAAACGCGATTAGTTACATGATTTTTCTAGGAACAGTGCCTTTAACAATAAAATACTTTTTGACATAAATCTATAACATATTGTCAGTATCAAAATAATAAAAACTTTTGAACATCGTTTATCAATTCTATAATTTAAATACAAGTGAGTGGAATTGATAACATTCGCATATTTAATACTAAACATTTCACCCGGAACTAACCAAGTGAATCAACACAACTCCGAACAACCCAAGTAACAAGTGCATGGCAATGCAAAATAATTGAAATCTAACCATCCATACATTGCCGAAAATCTTCCCGAACAGCTCTAATCAAAATCTCTCAAGAACTTCGCGTCCCCAGAGATAGCAGTTTACACGCAGCCGAAAACTCATCAAACTTCCATTTTCGCATTGTCTCTGCCGGGCCTTATCGCCTAATTAGGGAGCCCGATGTAGCGTGTTAGCAAATCCCTCTGTAAAAGAGAAAGGTGTGGTCCCCGGGGCCCCTCGTCCGGTCCCCTGGTCTTCAACCTCAAATGTTAATTATATCTCGGAGGACAATACGCCGGAATTAGCGTTTCGAAGCATTCTAAATGGATGGACCTTTCCGTGGACTGTCTCGGAACAAATTGGATTTGGAGAGCAGCTTCGCGAAATCGAAATTAATCCTTGTAAATGTCCTGGTGGTACCTTCCTCCAGAAGTTCTTCGTTCGAGGTGAGTGATGGGGATTTCGGTGCCAAGGGTGGGATTGTGTTCCGTTTTGAGTTGAGTGAATTTGATTGGGTGTTAGCGATATGAGACTTCGAACTATTTTGGTGACCTTGGATTGCCATTTTGGACTTTCTCATTAACAAACTTGAATTGGTTGTGAGGTATTGTTTTTCAGCCTTTATAAAAAAATAGTGGATTCTTCTTCCTTAAAAATTATATTATATAATTTTTAAGGAAGACCAATTATTTTTTTTTTCAAAAACTCTTTATTTATTCTTCCAAATTTATTCCATCGCCTCCAAATTAATCCCCTCCGGATACTTATTACACTTATGCCAAATCTTTTTCCAATCCTCAATGCATGCTGAAAAGTCATCGGCAGGGATGGCCTTCAAAGCGCGCTCCGATTCCCGTTGAATCTTTTCAATAGACTCAAAACGGTGTCCCTGGAGTGGTCTTTTGAGTTTAGGGAATAGCCAGAAGTCGCACGGTACGAATACAGTGGTCGTAGAATGATATGGGTTTCATTTTTGGCGAAAAGGTCACGAAGAATCAATGCAGTGTGAGCTGGCGCATTCAGTGTTTTCGGTACCAATCGAGATTTGACACTTCTGAGGCCCAAAATGTAATTCATCTATCCTTTTGAAATTCCAACATCATCAGCAAGGTCTCTAATTGTAAATCGATGGTTTGCAAGCAGCAAATCTTTAATTTTTAGGACGTGAGTTTCGTCGGTTGAGGTTGATGTTCGACCAGAATGCTCTTAGTCTTCAAAGCGTTCCCAGCTTTCTTTGAACTGTTTATACCACTTCTAAACATCTTATATAGGAATGCTTACCGAATGCCTTCTTCTACATTCTATACATTTCCGGAAACAAAATTGAATGCAAATTCTTTGCTCAATGAATTCGGACATTTCAAAAATCGCCGGAATCAGTTTTAGCGTATCACAAAGCCAAGCGTAGATCAAACAATAATGAATATTTTGGCTTCAAATTTCATATAGATGTCAAGGACAGTGCCAGCAACCTAAAAAAGAAAAAAAAAATGGAATTCCATAAGTTAAGGGAATTTTAAATTGAAAATTGGTCTTACTTTTTGGACACAGTAGCAATAGTTAGAATCTTTAAGAATTACATATAAATACGATCATCTGTTCATCTGTAGAAGTAATTTTATAATTAATGTAGGAATTTTACCTTACTTGTAAACATGACAGCTGCATATATTATCGATTAGCTGTAATCTATAAAGAAGCCCAGGTCTGTTTTATATAGGAGAAGATTCAATTTTGAGTTGAATGAATTTGATTGGGTGTTAGCGATATGAGGTTTCGACTATTTTGGTGACCTTGGAATTGGCATTTTGGACTTTCCTCATTCAGGGCTGCTATTCTACTAACAAAGTTGAACAAACATATAGGATATTCTGATAGCAGGTTACCAATGGGCAGAATTTGCAAACATAAAGAATATTCTGGTATCAGGTTACCAATGGTGCAGAATCTGCAAACATACAGGCTATTCTGGTACCAATTGATCATAAATCGAAGCAACTTGCATTTGAAGCTAATATCTGATTAACAAATATTAAATATAAAGTCGTTTATTAATTCATGTAATCAATAGTAGACATTTCTTTGGAACTATTAAATGCTTTCTTAATACCTAACTCTTCCGAAACTGTCTGTAGGAAAAAAAATAGCTTCAGAAAATTTTAATTACAACTGTAGGCGAAGATTCTGATGCATCATTTGTTAAACTTTGTGTCTAAATGCAAGGGTTGAATGCATCAGAGGCAGCTGGCCGTAGAAAAAAGACTTATCAATTTTTGGTGGCGAATTAAGACGTTGGTTTGATGCGCGAAACCAATTAACCTTTTAAGTAAGGAATGTAATACTGCGGCACAGATAGCGATTACACAACGAATGTTGTCAAAAACAAGAGCGGATTTTCACTGGAGGCAACGCTTTTCATTCATCCTGGGCAGGAACAGGTTCAATCAATAATTGATCAACTTCTTATCGTGACACTTTTAGCGACAGGGGAAATTGGGCGAGTTTTTGACGGAGCGCGGCCTATTACCTCATTTATGGGCTTCCATGCATTAGCGTGTCTCTGGCTTCAAAATTAATTTTCACTCAAATTTTAATTAATTAATGCAGGAATTTTTTTTTCCAGTTCCAAATGGAGATGTCACTTCTTCTTTTTTATATGTCCAGTAAAATATTATTTTAACAGGAACATGAAGATTTTATTTTAATGTATGCGATTTTTGGTTTGGCCTACAAGAAAAAATTATTATTTTTTTTCTTTTAGTGTTAATAAAGTACTTTATACTGTTACAGCGACGCTAATTAGTTAAATTAATTTTATTTATTTGGTATGCTTTACTTATATGTTATCATGTTATTTAAGAATAAAATTAAGAACTTGCAAATATATAATTGACAATGTTATCTATGCATTATTTTTTCATAAAAATTGTTTAAGGATTTTTTTTAAATTTATTAAGAGTGCTAAAACAAAATTTGCCATTTACTAACTAGTTTTAAAAGTTAAGTTTAGCTTCTATGAGTTTAAATCTTCTTTGAATGCTTTCCATGAGACACTTTTTAAGTTTTTAGCCTAATTTTTTTCCCTTTTAGCTTTTTTATTTCTTAAAGTAAATATCCTATAATGGTTCTAATTTTTGTTACAACGTATTTTTTAAAGAACTTTGTGCTTTCACGCTTAAAGTGATAAAATAAGTACAAGTACATGAAAAGGTCCGACTAGTATCCCAGTGGCAACGTACGTAAGCTAGTGGTCAGGAGGGCCGAGAATAGAATCCGCTGATGGTATTCTTGTAGTCATTCTTTTTAGAATCGAGGAGACTCAATGGAGAATGTGGCAGTATAGGTAAAACGTCTCACATTGATATTGTGGTTAAAGTTTTCCTGGTTTCACTGTATTTTCAGATGTACTTTCATCCTTAAGAGATAAAACACATGTACAAATACCTGTACAAATACATGTACAGGTATTTGTACAAATACAAATCCATGGTTCCTGTACAAATACATGTCCCAGTGGCAATATATACAAGCTAGCGTTCAGGAGGGCAGAGGTTAGAATCCTCTGGTGGTATTGTTCTAATTACTGCTTTTAGAATCGAGGAGACTCAATGGCGATTGTGGCAATATATGTGAAACACTTCACTGTCCTTGCCTCATCACACATTAATGTTTGCTGTTTGTGGTATACATGAGTGGTACATGAGACACACCGATGTTATATATATATATATATATATATATATATATATATATGATACAGATCCTTTACTATATTTGAAGGAGCAATAAAAAAAAGTAAACAAATATTTGCAATTCGAAAAAGTAGATAAACCTAACGTTAACCCATTTTTGCATATTCCTACAAACAAATATATACAAAACCGTCTAACTGGAAATGAAGGGGAATTAATAAAAACTAAATAAGCATCATTAAATAAACAAGGGTAATTAAATAAACCTTACAATAAAAAAGTTTTATTAGCGATAAAGAAGATAAAAAATTCTGGCTCGGTTTCAACAATGCCGTGAAAGTTTCAATATAAAGGTTTATGATTTGGCAGGTTTTTTTTTTATAACAGCAAATTAAAATTAAGAAAAACAGAAATGAAAAGAGTTAGAAGTCAGTACATCATACTAACAGGAAAATGTTTTACATTCTGTCTTTACGAAGGAAATTAACTATATTTTTCTTTACTGCCTACAAAGAATAAATTTGAAAAGTCAATTATTAGATGTATGCTTTCCAACACATATCTGCAAAAGTATCTAATATTTAAATGATGTACTTTAGCGTCTTTAATCTGCAGAAAAGAGTTAAAAGGGCAAATTTGATGGATTACCGAAAGTAATTCTAAAGTATCATAATTATAATATTTGAAACGCAATAACCTTTTAATTTTAAGAACACTTCAACAATCCATAACGAAAATGTGTAGTCCAGTAAAAAAGGCCATCATATTGAATATTTGACTATAAATATTTACATTTTAAATTACACAAAAATGCTCTAAAAATACCACCAATCCTTGAGGATTCTGAAATAACTGACGTTTGAATTGTACAGAAAAAACTTGCCAAGGATAGTTTAATAAATTATTGGCAATTTTTTTCTTTACTATTGAGAAAATCCTCCGATAAAATCAGCTTGAAGATCAATTGCCTAACGCTCTGGCCTTTGGTACCATGAGCTTCAGGTTTGAATCCTGGCGTTGGCATGGATGTTTGTGAGTGATTCGGAATTCACGTCCAGATCTAATTAGCCAAAAGTGTGCAAAAAAAAACCCCAAAAAAATTGTTGTAGAGCTAAAAAAGCATCAAATGTAGATGTAGAACATAAAAAACAATAATGATAAAAAAACTATCGGAACCTATCTGTTTTAAAATTGATTTGCTTTTTGCTTAGAAGGAAAAAAAAATGGTTGTCAAAAAATTTCATCGATAAACACTACTTAAATCATTATTGTCATCTTGCAAAAGAAAGAATCAATTAAGGAAAAAGCAAAAGGAACAGTGGTAAATATAAATATTCGACACATAGAATTTTCTAGGGATCCGGGGGGAACTTGTGACATTCTGTCAAGTTGCCTTTCAAACAACACATAAAGAAGACCTTAAACATCTAATAATTTAGCTGACAATAAGAACAATAAAGAAAAAAAAAACCTTTTATTTTCCTATTTTGCTGCATACTTGAATCCACTTGTGTAATATTTTGTCCCTGAATTCCATAAACAAAAGAAAAAAAAATCTGCTGGATTTTTTTCTACATCTTAATCTTAACAGTAGGTCCAGATCTAATTAGCCTAGAGTGTGCAAAAAAATGAACGTAAAGTGACAAACCAAACCGATATAATCAGCGTAAAAGCGAGTTGGCTAGCTCTCTGGCATTTGGTAGCATGGGCCTCAGGTCCTAATCCTGGCGTTGGCATGGATGTTTGCGAATGGTTCGGAATCCATGTTAAACAATAGGTCCTGGTCTAATTAACCTAAAGTATGCACAGAAGGACCATAGAGCAACAAACCAAACCAAACCAATTAAGTAAAATCAGCTTCATGGCCAATTAGCTAGCGCTCTGGCCTTTGGTACCACGGACTTCAGATTCAAATGCTGGCGTTGGATGTTTGTTAGTGGTTCGGAATCCACTTTAAACTGTTGGTCACAGTTTAATTAGCCTTAAGTGTGAAAAAAAATGACCGTAGAGCGAAAAACCAAACCAAACCGATAAAATCAACCTGATGGCCAGTGAACTAATGCTTCAGGTTCTAACCCTCGCGTTTTCATAGATGTTTCTTAATGGTTCGGACTCCAAATTAAACTATAGGTCCCAGTCTAATTATCCTAAAGTGTGCAAAGAAAATGACCGTAAAGCACCAAACCAAATCCGAAAAAAGCCAATAAAAAGTTATCGCAACCTGTCTCTTTTAAAACTTATTTGCTTTTCCTTAGAAGGAAAACAAAACAAAACAAAACAAAAAAATAATAATAATAATAATAGTTGTCAAAAATTTCATCGATAAACACTAATTAAATCATTATTGTCATCTTGCAAAAGAAAGAATCAATTAAGGAAAAAGCAAAAGGAACAGTGGTAAATATAAATATTCGACACATAGAAATTTCTATGGAGCGGGGGGAACTTTGATGTGACATTCTGTCAAGTTGCCTTTCAAACAACACATAAAGAAGACCTTAAAGATCTAATAATTTAGCTGACAATAAGAACAATAAAGAAAAAAAAAACCTTTTATTTTCCAATTTTGCTACATACTTTAATCCACCTGTGTAATATTTTGTCCCTGAATTCCAGAAACAAAAGAAAAAAGAAAAAGAAAAAAATTAATTAGCTGCATTTTTTCCACGTCTTAATTTTGTTCTTCACTTTTGGATAATTGACGCTATTGAACTGCAACTTGATTGGTTTTAGATGAAGGGGAAAGTTCTTTGACCCAGCCAGTCTTTGATTCGGTTTCAATTCGAATCATTCGATTAAATCGTTTTGAACGTCATACTGTGATTCGAAAATGATATTTAACTGTTTAATTTCTTAGCTGTCGCGGTTCTAATTCATTAGTTGAGATTTTTTTTATGACTCAATTAATAGTCATTTCCCTTTTGAAAAATAATGAGCTCTATATTAGTAAATTTGCATTTTATATATAGCCCCTTTTCTTTTTTACTTGCATAAAATGTTTGTTTTTGTAAGCGTTAAGTTTGATAAAAAAATAATAAGTAAAAAAAAAAAAAAAAAAAATGAATGTTCATTTGTTAAGATTTTTTATGCAGTAGTAATTATTATTTTTTTGTTGATAGAAAAAGGGGTATTTTTTGTTTAATTCATCGTATATCTACATAAAAACACACTGTTTATATTTTGCAAGCTACCTGCTTTAGTATATTAATAATTTGAATGTAAATTTTTAGTTATTCAGTAGTGCATCAACATATTTAATACGGTTATTCAAAACATTTTTTTTTTCAATTTATTATTATTATTGAAATTGTATTGCATTGAATTGCATTGTATTTTTCAATTTATTATTATTTTTCAATTTATTATTATTATTTAGTTATTTTTTATTGAAACTTAATTTGTTTTTCTCTGGAATTAAAAGTTGATGCGTTTCAACTGGAGTAACCATTGATTAATTATTAAATACGATTATTAAAATAAAACATTAATTATCCTATTCATTTTTTTTTATTTTTAAATATTTATACTATTATTAAACGCAAGGAGCATTGACTGAATACCTAAAAATTTGTTTAGATAAGCATTAACTTATTTAATAAGTTATTAGGCCCAACTTGTGGCTCAGTGGCAGCACGCGCCTCTGGTGAGCATTAGGGCGATTTGGATTTCTGCTCTACGGTCATTTTGTGCAAATTTTAAGCTAGCTAGACAGGGACCTAAAGTTTCGTCGGACCGTGGATTTCGAACCATTAACAAGCATCCATGCCGCCGCCAGGATTCGAACTTGAAGCACCAAACGCCAGAGCGCTAGCCAATTGACCATCAGACCACGAGCATTAGGGTGGATGTTCCATTTACTGGCGGCTTTGTTGTAGATACTGTTTCAAAAAACGAGTAGATTCAATAGCATTTATGATCCTCAGCCCCTTGTTTTATTAGACGGACTACCTGGTGGGAGTTTTCCGGTTTTTCTCCTATACGAAGAATTTGGGGTAGTTCCCAAAAAGTTCTCCTGGAAGGCACTACCCTCCTTTATGGTAATTGGGGCCTGAATGTCGGGTCCCGGCGGTCCCGGCGGTGCCATGGATGTTTGTAGTGGTTCGGAATCCACTTTAACCTGTAGGTCCCAGTCTGTTTAGCCTAAAGTGTGCACAAGATGACCATAGAGCGACAAACCAAACCAAACCTTCATCGTCACGGAGCTAAGTCAGACTTCTACAGACGGGTGCTCCATCACAATAGAAGCTTTCCACCCCCTTTCCTTCTTTTCATGAGACCCCACAGGCTCTTAGACGGGTTCTTACTGTCTGAATGGGATAAGAAACAATATATGTTATTGTCCACGAATGCTAAGGGGAGGCACTTTGTCATGAGATCGTTCGCTACTAAAAGAGGTGTAGCAGATTCAACGTTACCCAAGCATCATAGAGGTCTCTCTTATACTGAATACACCCACAATGTGCGACCCAATTCCTTTGGACGAATGCAACCAACGGAGCATTTTGGGAGCATTTCTAATAATCGTCTAATAGACTATTAATTGTGTACATAAAAGAAATAATCTGTTTACTTTTTCTCCATTTATTCAACTGTTAAGAAATAACTTTAAATAGTTCATTTATTAGAGGGCCTGATGGCCGAGTGGCTAGTGCTCTTGCACGCGGTACCACAGGTTTCGGGTTCGACTCCTGGCGATGCCATGGATGTTTGTAGTGGTTCGGAATCCACTTTAAACCGTAGGTCTGATCTAATAGCATCGTCGAGCGTTGAGGGGATAGTGTTATTAGTATCCGTAGCATATCTTCAAGCTACAAGTGTCCTCTGGGTAGTGCTAAATGAGTAACAGCGGTGCAGCCCTTACTTTTGCCATGAAGATTAACTGTCTCTGTATTGTGCCAGCTACATTAGACAATAACAATAACAACAGTTCATTTATTAGTTTTGATAATCTTGATTTAAACTAAAATGGCAGAGGTGTTGCAGATTCAGCGTTACCCAAGGTGCCAAATAGAGGTCTCTTATACTGAATACACCCACAATGTGGCACCCAAGGGAGCATTTCTATTAGCCGTGTAATAGTCTCTATAATTAAAATAAATAATCTGTTAACTTTTTTTCCCATTTATTTAAATGTTAAGAAATAACTTTAAATACTTCATTTATTAGCTGTGATAATCTTGATTTAATGTTCCCAAAATAAACTGCACCAATCTCATTATCATCCTATAATTAATATTTAAACAAGCAACACTAAATAAAGGATTTTATAATCAAACAAAAGGGTAATTTCTTAAGAAGTAGATTTATTATACCATAAATAAACATTGAATAAGGAAGATATCTAATAATTAAAAGATAAATAACACATTAATTAATGTGATAGATCAAAGTACTGGGCTTAAACATTTATCAATATTTTTTTACATAACAAAATACAAAAAAAAAATTGTATTGTTGCAATAAAATATTTCCCTCCATTATAGTTATTCTATTGTTATACTTACATTTTTTAAAGATCCGATGATTAATCACTAAATTAAACCGGTCAATGATAGAATAGGCATTGTTGAATAAACTTCATACTACTGTGCCCAAAAAGTAAGACCAATATATTTTTTTAAAACACTTTATTTATTCTTTCAAATATATTTAATCGCTTTCAAAGTAATCCCCTCCGGAGACAATGCACTTATGCCACTTTTTTTTACAAATCCTCAATGAATGCTAAAAAGGCATCGGCAGGGATGGCCTTCAAAACGCGCGGCTATTCACGTTGAATCTCTTCAGTCGTCTCAAAACGGTGTCCCCGGAGTAATCTTTTGAGTTTAGGGAATAACCAAAAGTCGCACGGTGTGAATACGGTGGCTGTGGTAAGATATGGGTTTCATTTTTGGCGAAAAAGTCACGAAGAATCAATGCAGTGTGATCTGGCACAATCAGTATTTTCGGAACCAATCGAGATTTGACGCGTTTGAGGCCCAAAATTGAATTGACCGATCCTTTTGAAATTCCAACATAATCGGCAAGGTTTTTAATTGTAAATCGACGGTTTGCAAGCCCCAAATCTTTAATTTTTTGGGCGTGAGTTTCGTCGGTTGAGGTTGAGGGTCGACCACAGGGCTCTTCGTCTTCAACGCGTTCTCTGCCTTCTTTGAACTGTTTATACCACTTCTAAACGTTTTCTTCCGATATAGGAATGCTCACCGAATGCCTTCTGCAACATTCTATACGTTTCCGCAAACAAAATCTAATGCAAGTCCTCCGCTCAATTAATTCAGACATTTCAAAAATCGCCGGAATCAGTTTTAGCGTCTCACAAAGCCAAGTGTAACTCAAGCACTAATAAATATTTTGACGTCAAATTTCACGCAGATGTCAAAAACAGTACCGGCAACCTAAAAAAGGAAATTGAAATTCCATAAGCCCCGGAAATTTTAAACTGGAAATTGATCTTACTTTTTGGGCACAGTAGTATAGCAGCTTTTGTTTTTTACACTCATGTCCATAAATTAAGGATATTGAAGTTCAGGCAAAGAAAGAGACAGAAGCAAAACAAATTTGACTTATTTGTAAAGTCTATTTATTAAACAAAAGGTAAAGAGCAAAAAAGATGCTATATGTTTGACATAATTAATAAAAATTGCGATTTTTACTCCCTGGAGCAAATTTCAAAAAAGAACCTATTTACAAAAAACAGTATAGCATGGTTAGTATGATGGTTAATATGGAGTATGTCTCCCGGACGATGCAATACAGGCCTTACAACGCCTAGGCATGCTGAGTATCAAATTATCAATCTGATCTTGGGGAATATTACACCACTCATCAAGCAATGCCCTCCGAAGTTCCGATTGACAGGTGGGAGGGGGTTGACGGCTGCAATTCGTCGGCCAAGCATATCCCACACATGCTCTATTGGATTCAAGTCCGGTGAGTATGCTGGCCAAACCATACGGGTGATATCCTCCAATTGAAGGCATTCGTCTACAATGTTTGCACGGTGAGGACGGGCGTTGTCATCCATAAACAGAAATTCAGCACCCATGGCGCCCCGAAACAAACGTACATGTTGTTCCAGAATGACATCCCGATAGATGTGGCCTGTCATCCTTACACTCTGACAATGCAGGTCAGTTCTGGAACCAAGAATAATTCCTCCCCAAACGAGCCATCCTGCACCACCGTAACGGTGTCGTTAAATGGTGTTCTCTTGGTAGTAACGGGTACCTGGCGCTCTAAATATGAAAGTCCGGCGAGAATCAGACTGCTAACTAAACCTGGACTCGTCGGAAAACATCACACCAGACCACTGTTGCGGTGTCCACAATGCATGCTCTCTACTCCAGGTTAATCGCGGGCGACAGTGAGTTGCGGTAAGTGGAGCACATCTGACAGGCCTACGAGCATATAGACCAATGTGCCCTAAGCGTCTGTACACGGTCTGCCTTGAAACTGTCGTACCGGTAGCTGAAGAGAGCTGAGGAGACAGGTCTGATGCTGTGCTTCGTCTGTTTCTTTTGGCAGTAACTGCTAAATACCGGTCCTCATTCGGTGTTTTTACTCGGGGGCGACCTGTGCTGTAACATCTACTCACATTACCATCATCTTGGAATCGTTGCCAAAGCCTGGAGATGACACTCTGGGCGATTCCAAGTTCCTCGGATGCTTCCAGCTGGGTACGTCCACATTCCAGTCGTCCGATAATTCTACCACGTAAAAAATCATCCAAATGCTTCCTTTGTGACATAACTATGTGGTTATTGCACTGAAAGGCTTTTAAAGCGCTTGTGAACAATTTTACTTCTTTGCCACCATTCCTTATATACCCCTCTCTTACACTCTCATCATTGTGACGTACTATCCGCGCCATCTGGTGGTTTCCTGTAATTTACATATTCTTCTTCAAGATGTGTGTGATAATTCTACAGGTGAAATTTTTATTTTAGAGTTCAATTTCTGTGTGATTCTGAATTATCCTTAATGTATGGACATGAGTGTATTGTTATTGCTGGATTTTTAATTAAATATAAATTGCTAAATTTATATTCATTATTAAACAGGATTTAAAATATTGCTTATATTTTAGTTCATAAAAAAGACAGATCATAATTGTAAGGTGTAGTGATATTCAATATGAATAAATGCTGGTTTGTGCAGTTAGTTAGAATGTAGCATTATTAGCGATTATTATAACCATTCACAATAAATTTTGATTTGAAAAGAGTGACCGTGGCTGAGAGGATGAAAGCCTGTTTAAATTTTGGTTTTTCCCACCTTTAAAATGAATATTCATTTATAAGAGGACATTCTATACGTTTCCGCAAACAAAATTTGCTGCAAGTTCTTTGCTCAATTCATTCAGACATTTAAAAAAATCGCCGGAATCAGTTTTAGCGTCTCACAAGGCCAAGCGTAACTCAAACACTCATGAACATTTTGACGTCAAAGTTCACACAGATGTCAAGTACAGTGCTATCAACTTCCAAAAGAAAAAAAATGAAATTCCATAAGCTCCGGGAATTTTGAATCGAAAATTGGTCTTACTTTTTGTACGCAGTAGTACATCAAGCGTTATCTACCATACTTAAATCCATTCAAACATTTATCCTTATTTTTTTGTGCATGTGAGGCCTTAGATTTTTTTTATGTATGGCATTTTCTTTATTAGCTCCTTATTTCTTTCTTTGTGGGACTTTAATTAGTCCGGGCCCCATAACCCCTGTCATCGCCAACTGTCAGAAGATAAATAGCCAACTCCAGCGGCCCTGCAATCGGCGTCCCCTGGGGAAACCCACATAATTTAGCCCAAGCGTTGTCATGGCGACGGGATCCCTTGGGTCCCCGTTTAATCACGTGGTCTCCCTTTTGGTACTGTGCTGTGGAAGGCAAATAGACTGAGGCTTGGAATTAGAGCAGCACAACGTGTAGGCTGGAAGATAAGGGGGTGGTGGGCGTATCCCCCTGGGGGTGTAAGGGAGCAAGTGCCTCCCTTTCCACCGAGATTAGAACTCCTGGCCGATACCCAGGGGTGGCCTTGCCTCTCTCGTATGCCCCTGGAGTTCTCCATCCCGTTACTGCACCCTTTACTGAAAGGCACGTACGGACTGCAATGCGTGCCTTTGTACCTGACCCAAGCCAAGTTCTAACTGAGTTGTCTATTGTTTCGTAAACCGATTTCGCTGTGCCAGTATTTTGTACTTTTTCTTCTTTCTTCAAAGCAGGCAGTTTTTTTTTGTAAAGTATTTATTTGAAAATCTAGAATGGCCCATTAGGGATTGTGAGGATTTTGGCGTAGGGAGGTTGCCATGATTATCAGAAATCTATCATCAGATAGCTCTTGATTGAAAATCGCCGTGCTCATGGACAGCAGTTTTCATTAGTTTATATATATATATCGAAGTTAAGCATCATTGGGCGCGGTCAGTACTTGGGTGGGTGACCACCTGGGAACACTGCGTGCCGTTGGCAAATTTGGGACCTGAATGGCCGAGTGTCTAGCGCTCTGGCGCTCGGTGCCACAGGTTTCGGGTTCGAATCCCGGCGGTGCCATGGATGTTTGTAGTGGTTCGGAATCCACTTTAAGCCGTAGGTCCCGGTCTTCTATGACTGTAAGAGCGTCACGGAGCAAAAGTCAGGCTTCTACCTACGGGTGCTCCATCACAACAGAAGCTGCTTCCTTCCCCTTCAATCATGAGTCCATATGGGCTCGTGGGCTTGGCCAGCCAAGTGGGATAAGAAACAACAACAACAACAACAATATATATATATATATATATAGGGAGAGAGTCAAAAGTTAACTAATGGAGGCATTTGTACAATGAAATGTTGATAGAATACCAATAACATGTTTTAAATATAATATATCTGATATATTTATGTCTAAAATGCATTACAACAGATTCAGTGCAATCCAGAAGGAATTATGAAATGTCTATTGCACTGCACTCACTAAAGGGAGACACCTTTCTAAATAAATAATTTAAAAAAAAAAAAAAAAAAACCAGGGGCCTGAAGGCCGAGTGGCTAGTGCTCTGCCGCACGATACCATAGGTTTCGGAGACCATAGGTTCGAGTCGGTACCAACAGTATCATTTCGGACCATACGGTCGAGTCGGTACTACAGGTGTCGAGTCCCTGCGGTGCCATGGATGTTTGTAGTGTTTGCGAATCGACTTTAGGCCGTAGGTTCCGGTCTAATAGTATCATAGAACATTGTGGGGTTAGTGTTATTTGCGTCCGTAGTATATCTTCAAGCTACAGGTGCCACCTGGGTAGCTAAATCAATAACAGAGGTGCAGCCCTTGCTTATGGCAGAAAGATTAGCTGTCTCTGTGTTACCAGCTGCATTAGAACAACATGTTTTATTAAAAAGGGATTGGATGCGAAGACCACATGCGAAGATAATCAGTAAAATGTTTAGGCGCCCAGCTTGACAAAGGCGAAACTTGTTGCTAAAGCGCGAATTAATGTAAGCATCCTAAGCTAAGGTAAAATAATAACTAAGATTTTCATCCTTCTTTGGAATAATGATGCAACTAACAGTTAACTCATGATTAAGCCCTGGACGTCCTTAATTATTGGCTCAGTGGCTCAACGCGCGCCAATAATGAATGTTAGGGTTGAGGTTCAATTTGCAAGGGGCTTTGTTGTAGACACTGCTCCAAAAAACGACTTGATTCGACGATTCGATTTGTGATGTTCAGCAACTTGCTTTGTAAGTCGGACTACCTGGTGGAAGTTTTCTGGGTTTTCTTCCATACGATATGAAAATGCAGGGCATCTGCCCCTAAAAGTCCACCTGAAAGGCATTGCCCTCCTTCTTCAGCGACTCGGTGCCAAGTCAGACTTCTACCTACGGATGCTCACAACAGAAACTGTCCCCTCCCCTCTTTTCCCTCCTTCCGTGTGACCAAATGGGTTCTTGGACTTGGTCTAGATGTTACTGTCTACCAAGTAGGATAATATACAAACAAACAAACGCTTTTTTACCCAAGCAATTGTTACACAGCGATTACAAATTTCGGAGTATGAGGTTGAAAAAGTGTAGAATATGTGGATTTTGATTCAGGATGGTTATAGCATCGAACACTATCTATTATTGGGTAATTTCTTCACTAAAATACTTGTCAAATTTCAAGTAAATTGTAACAGGTGTTTTTAGTTTGTCAAGTTATATATTTTTAAAGCAAGCTAATTGCAGAAAAAAGCACGAGGAATAGATGTTAAAGTTCATGACAGAAAGTGATGTTGATGTACTTGAATTGTTAAATGTGATGACTCCAGCGAAGTTCTGTTGACATAGTTTCAAATATACAATGTGCTAATGTTTAGTAACTATCTTCCTATTGGTATTAAGCAGGCTGTTTGTAATAAATAGGTCAGACTCGCCTATCGGTAGGAAGAATGAAAATTAATGGACAGCAGTACTTTCGCAAATGAACCTAACACAATGTACCTATTATGATTTTTAATCGTAGAAAGTTGTTTAATAAGTAGAGGTAATTGAATACAGCTAAATAAAACTTAGAATTATTTTGTTCAAAAATTAAATGTTTATGCAACACAAAATTTGATAAATTGATAAATTTGATAATAAAAAAATTAAATTTGAAAATAAAACTTGATAAATTTACTGATACAGAATATCCTAACAAGGATGTTTTGTGGAGATCAAAATTATATGATATTCTATTATTTTGGCTTTTCTATATTTTTTTTCTATATATGGCAATTTTATATTACTTGCTATAAAAAAATCATAAGAGGTAATGCCTTTCTCAAAACATATTTATACAAATAAGTACAAAATGTAATTCAGTATTACAAAATTATGTTGTTGTTTCTTATCCCACTTGGTAGACAGCAACCTCTAATCTAAGAATCCATGTGGTCTCATGGAAAGAGTCGTGTCGCTGTCTTTTTACTAGGTAGGGTTGTCAGCCTTACTCCCAATAGTCATATTAGATCGGGAACTACGGCTTAAAGTGGATTCTGAATCACTACAAACATCTGTGGCAACGGCAGGATTCGAACCGGAAACCTGTGGCATCGAGCGCCAGAGCGCTAGTCATTCGGCCATCAGGTCCAGTATTATAAAAGTGTAAAAAACTGATTAAGATTCATGTAAAGATTGTAAATACAAACAGATGTATTTCAATTTTAAAACAAAATTGTATTGTTGTTAACAAAGATTCGGGGGCCTATTTCATTTTTGATTTAAATTCCTCCAAATGACAGAAATTTTTTTAAATAGTCATGAAAATAATACTTTAAAAAATAAGCCCGTCTCTATTTTTTGCCAGTATGCCGCAAATATCGCTAAAAAATCCTTTTAAATTTTATCTTAAACTAATGTAACTAAATCATTTTAACATTAAATCTCTGAACTACTAGTAATTGAATACCTACTGCTAACATTTAGAATGATCGTTTTCTTTAAAAAAAAGCGATTTTATCAATTTATTTCTGCATTCACAGAATGGCCAAACTAAATTTATTGAAGAGATCTTACGATTTCTAGCTAGCAAAATAATATTTTTATTTCCGATGGCTAGGCAAAAAGTTACATAGAATAATCAGGAACATACCAGAAACTAAGGGACATACCATACCATAATCATACCAGGACTAAGAACAAAAAGAACAACTAAGAACAAAAAGAAGACCACAGCCATTTCCTAATGAGCGATCTTGCTTTCCAATATCTCGACTCTTCTGTAGGTCCACGAAGACCCCTATATCAGAGCAGATGGCCCCTGGCCATTACTTCTCCAGAGTCACAAAGTGGGCAAATAGGATCGGTTGCGGTGTAGATGGGAGGCAAGGCAATCGTGTCTCATAGACACGATATGATTGTGCATTGGTTTGTCGCTCTACAGTCATTTATTGAACACTTTAGGCTATTTAAACCGGCACCTACAGTTTAACGTGGATTCCTAACCACTAACAAACATCTATGCCACTGCTAGGATACCTGTAGACAGGCGAAAGGCCGCCACTGCTTTGCGTCTTGGTTTATAGGGAATAAGAAAAGGGCTTATCCTCCACCAATTTTTTTAGGACTGTACATGTCTGAAGATACCAAGAGATCAAAATATAGATGACAAATTACTTTTGAAGGAACTTTTATGCAAAATGATTCGAAATTATAGAAAAAATCGTGAATGGCGATAAAATATTTAACGGTTATTAGTATTAGATATCAGAATCTTACATAACACTTATATTTACTACATCTAAATCTTCAAGATTTTAAATGTGACTCTGTGTCCTGAAGAACTGTATAGGAATAGTAATCGATTTAATGCTATACTCGATGAAGCGTGTTTACCAGAATTTAGTTCTTGCTAAGTTGACAACAACAAAGATGATTTGGTTAGGTTTGTCGCTCTACACTTTAGGCCAATTAGACAGGAACCTATAGTTTAACAGGGATTCCGAATCACTAGGAAAGCACCCATGCCACTGCCAGGATTCGAATCTGAATCCTGTGGTACCAAAGCCCAAGAGCTCCAGCTGATTGGCCATCAGACAGGACAACAAAGATGAAGCAAACAAATTACCTTTGACACCCCCCTAAGAGTCACACATGAGTAAAAAAGGAAAATACTTTATCGAGTTAGTTCATTTATGTTTTGAAATGGATTGTATTTTGCTTATCAAAGCTACTGAAATTGAGTGGAACACGTTTAAACAAAATTGGTGATTTAAGCAATTTCATTTTTAAGTCTCCATCATAAATAGAGTGCTTTTCTTTATCAGTCAAATCGGTTTTTAAATCCATAAAATAAACTTTCTATAAAAGTTATTTTAATATGGATAACGTTATTTGCCGTATTAGCGAATTTTTATAAATTTTTTTTTTTTTTTTTTGACGTTTACTTGACGCTAAGTCTTCACGTTAAATTTTGCTAATGTGACAAGATCATTTAAATGCGAATCATGATACTTTAAAATTTAATGTGTTGTAGCATGACCATTTAAATGCTGTAAAGCATATGATTTAAAAATTAGCATTAGCGTTACGGTAACGTTATTCATGACACGCCATTATTTCTTCAAATTATAAATATGCTTCACGCTTTTATTTTGATCGTAAATAATTAGATGCATTATCCTATTGATTGATCTTTGATTTATTATTGATCTTTTATCACTGAAGGCTCATTTCATTTCAAAATTAAAATTGTTTATTTCACATTTAACTGACTACATAATTTTTGATTAGCCATTCATTTTTATATCTATCAAATCAGTATAATACAATAATTTTTCTTGAAGTTAGATTTTATTATTTTTTTTTCTTCTCATTTACATAAATAGAACTCAATTAAAAAAATTTTATTTCATGCTTTGTACTGATTTACTAAGAGTAAAATGACAAAAAAAAGTTTCTTAATTAACCATTAAATTGTGACGTTGTGTTTTTAATAATAAATATATAACTAAACTTGTTTTATTTTTTTTTGTAAAATTAAAAGTTTGGGACTTGCCTCAACTGTTTGGTAACTTGCCTTGGGACTTTTTAATAAGATTTTTTTGATAGAAAAATTACAACTAAAAAAAGCAATCAAAACATCTTCAAGAATTGAATTAAAAAAAAATGGCCCATTAAAATAATCTCATATATAACATCAATTAACTTCTGATGTAAACATCTAAGTCTAGTATTATATAAATAAATGCAGTATAATAAAGTTTATTTACAGACCTGGGAAAACTGAGGCAACTCGTCAAGCCTATCATTCAGTTTTAATTCGTTTGACACCGAACCCAACTCGTGACATATAAAATATGCATACACGAATCTCGTTTTTAAAATCCGGTTCAAATCCGGCCTTTTCATAAAGATTTTGTAACCCTCAGGGACCAGAACTTGCACATGACTTTGTTTTGTCAACTGTTCTCCAACTAATGCCCCACACCATTCTCAGCCGTGCAATTAGCATGGGGTCCCCATGAGATCAGTACACAGAATCACTCCCTGGTCGAACATCTTTGCAACGTTCCCTTCCACCCTAGCCCCCTAAAAGTAGGAGGGGTGGGGGTGGCGCTAAGGAGTTAACTGCAAACCGTGTACCCCAGTTCGTGGCCGAATGGTACACCAGGGAAATAGGCCAGAATCTTTTCTGTACTACTTTTTCCCTTTTTCTTCTCCAATGAGGGTGGCCAAGGACGAAGCAGCAACCGTAAATTTTACGATCACTTTTCGCATAAAGAGGTTTAGGAGGATTTGCAAAAATTTGAGACAGTGAAGTTCGTTACTGCTGTTATTTGTTTTTGGTAACTTCCCCACGGCGTAGAGAGCGTCTTCCCTCGAACTTCCCTCTGTTCGAAGATGTAAATGGATGTTCTCGAAAGCTGCAGGGATTAAACATGCAAGAAAAGTGTCTTATTTGTGCTGAGGAATTTTAATGGCGTGGATTGCTTTCTTGGCAAGGTGTCTAGGGGACTGAGGAAAAGGGGGTATTCATGGAAATAGTTCTGTTTATGAAAAAGCAAAGAAATTGAAGCTAAATGAGGCAGTGGTAGTCGTACATATTTAACTTCGAGAATAAAGTTGCAAAATCTTACACACGTTGGACTCTATACAAAGGGAGTTCAATTTGAAACCCAATAAACAAAAGGAATTCCAATACAGTTTTAGCTGCAGATAAATGGGGGTTTTTTGTCTCTATATCCAAATGTAGATTTTTTTTATGTACAGGGTGGTTATAATTAAAGTGACCATACTTAGATCCTATTAGACCCTATTTAGATTGCTTTCTTGGCAAGGTGTCTAGGGGACTAGGAAAAGGGTATTCATGGAAATAGTACTGTTTATGAAAAAGCCAGAAATGAAAGCTAAATGAGGCAGTGGTAGTCATACATATTTAAGTCCGAGAATAAAGTAGTAAGGCCTTCTGCACATTGGACTCTAGTCTAGAGTCCAATGTGCAGAAGAGAGTTTAGTTTGAAACCCAATGAACAAAATTAATTCCAATACAGTTTTAGCTGAAGATAAATGGGTTTTTTTGTCTCTATATTTTATACTTTTATATCCAAATGTACATTTTCTAGATATACAAGGTAGTTATAATTAAAGTGACCCTATTTAGACTCTTCTGGAACCCATTCTGCCAATCTGATTTTGATGAAACTTGGTATATGCGTTATATGGACTATGGATAAAAGATTTCTGCGATAAAAAAAATACTGAATTCCTAAAAGACCGTGATTATGGAGGAGGAATTATTACTTTACCTGCGTTGAAATCCATCATTAGTCATATTGCTGAAATCCCTCCAGAATTTCTTCGTTCTACCATTAAACACGCTATAATGCGCTTTTAACACGTAATTGATGTCAACAGAGCACACGTTGGGTACTTGAAAAAATTTGAATGATAATGATAGATTTTTGTCCATCATTTGGGGCCTCAGTTCTCCCTGGTGGTCAAAAGTGGAACTATTTTTATTGGATGAATCTTTTCCCCATGATCCATATAACATATATATACCAAGTTTCATCAAAATTCGATAGGCAGAACGGGTTCTAGAGGGATCTGAATAGGGTCACTTTAATTATGAGAGTATGATGTATTATAAGAGTATGATGTAGCATGCTTTCTTGGTGGTAGCAGAATTTAATGATAAACTGGTTGTATATATAACAGAGAAGTGGGAAATTGGTTTAAACAATTTTGAATTTGTGATGAATCCACAGTTCTCCAAGTAGAATTCTTGTGTGTAAATTTAGTTGGGAAATTTCTGCAGGATTATCTTTCTTCCTCTACTGGCTACCGGTTTTTATAGAAGGACCCTTTATTCACATTACACCTTCTTTTCGATTTAGACTGTTTTGAGAATGGCAACATCAATAAGCATGGCAATAAGCAACATCAGAAAGCAATTTCCTTCGAGCGAAATTACTTCAAAGACTTCCCATATGGTAACACTGAAATATTAGGTAAGGGAAAAGAGGATATTTTAGTTAAAGGAGCAACCCTGAGATAGTTGTTTCTTTTTAACAACGGAAAGCCAATTGTAAACATTGAGTAACTAATATATGGAATTCTGTACATTTTTCTCTAGCGGTTTTTTGACCAAGAGATTTATATATATATATATATTATATTTTGACCAATATATATAATTATATATATATATATATATATTGGTCAAAATATAATAATTAACAAATAATAAATTAACAAATTTTATTTTGAAAAAATTACCAATGAAAAATGCAAGGTAATCAAGAGAGCATCTCAATCGCAAGTGAAAGCACCTGATGATAAAAAACGTTTGCCAATTGTAAAGAAAAAATTATTTTAAAACACTTTACTTAAAGGAGCCTGATGGCAGAGTGAAAGTCTCTGGACTTTGGTTCCACAGGTTTCGGGTTCGAGTTGCCGTGGTGCCATGGATGCTTGTAGTGGTTCGGAATCCACTTTAAACAGTAGGCATCGACCTAATATGGAACTGTATAACATTCAGCATAGAGCTGACAACCCTATCCTGTAAAAAAGAAAATATTTCTAAATCTGCCAGTAGATGGCCTTGGCCCACCATGTGGCTGTTGCGCCAATGAAGAAGGAGGATTATATGTATAAAGAAACCTTAGATGTACGATGAAAGAAACTCCTACTCTATGTGTGTATATGGGTTTTTGGTTTTGTCGCTCTACGGTCATCTTGTGCGCACTTTAGGTTAATTATACCGGGACCTACAGTTTAACGTGGATTCCGAACCACCAACAAACATCCATGCCACCGCCAGGATTCAAATCTGAAGCCTTCAGTACCAACAGGTCCGAGCGCTAGCCAGTTGGCCATCAGGCCGCTCTCTATATGGGAGAATCTCTAGAAACCCTTACCAGCCAATCTGACTGACGGTGAGAGATTTTTTTTGAGAGACTTTGCGCTGACACAAACGGCATCACGATTGTTAAGATGATGCTAATGGATTTGAGCCTTCTTAAATGTAGCTTTGACGTCATCACCGAACAACAAACTGAGAATTGTATTGCATTACGTTGCAAAATGAATTATACATTCAAATCGCATATATAGTATATCGTATAATTTAATTAATCCAAGAAAGATTCTTTCACTTTTTTACAAAACTTTTTATCTCAACAACAAAACCTCCTTAATGCACTGATAGCTTTTATTCCATTCAAGCCATATCCCAAATGAATTTAATTCTGCTTGGTTCCACTCTCTCCCCCTCCCCCTGAAGTTCTTTTTGGTTCGAATTCCAATAAACGTTCCCCCATACCCCTTTCAGTCGATAAGAACAAATCGAGGGTGCGCAAATAGGAAACTCGTGATACACTCGGGGTGCACGTAAATACTTTATCCCCCTCCACCCCCCATCCCCAATCCGAAATTACTGTGGGGGCAAGTGACTCGTGCCTAGGTGTCTCTCTCAGGGGTGCATTCTGTTTAATAAGGGCTCTTCCCCCCCAGGAAGCAGTCCCTCCCCAGGCAGGGCCATCCTAATGGCTAGAAGCAGGTGAAAGCAAAAACAAGTAATTACGCGAGACCTTTGGGGAATGAGACTCTTTTTTTTTTATTTTATTGAAAGACTTTTTTTTTTTATGCTTCATGTATGGAAAGGAATTACCATGCAGAATGGTATGAAAATCGATCGCACTTTTTCTTGAGAAAGAAATAGAATTGCAATGCCAATTTGGATTTAAAATTATTGATTTTATTTTCAAAGTTGATGGATAGCCGGGATTTAATTCAACGTATATTGTTCTGGTACGAATAACAGTTAATAACAAAATTTTTTATTGTCATCTTCACACTTTTTTGCATATGCATATGTTTTGAATAATTAAACTGTATCAGTCAATCGCTATGATGTCGTCGTGTCAAAGCCGGGCAAATTTTTACGATATACCATATATAGGCGAATTGTTTAACTTGTATATGTAAAACTGTTTATAGATAGCTGCATATATATATATATATATATATATATATATATATATATATAAAAGAAAATTTAGATGGAATGATGAAAGAAACTGTATATGTATCTGGGAGAAACTCTAGAAACCCTTGCCAGCCAATCTGACTGAAGATGAGAGGGTTTTTTTTCATGCTCTCACACAAACGACATCAAGATTGTTATGGTCATGTCAAGGAATTTCGACATTCTGAAATCTAATTGGACACACTGGATAACCAAATTGAAAAATATATTATATTACGTTGCAAAATGTATTATACATTCAAATCGCATATCTAGTATAGCTTAAAATTTAATTAGTCCAAGAAAGATTCTTCCTCTTTTCCACAATACTTTTTATCTCAAGCCCAAAAATTCCTTAATGCACTGATAGCTTTTATTCCATTCAAGCCATATCCAAAATGAATTTAATTCTGCCTGCTTCCCCTCTTCCATCCTCCCCTCCAACCCTGAAGTTCTTTTTGGTTCGAATTCCAATAAACGTTCCCCCTACCCCTTTCAGTCGATAAGAACAAATCGAGGGTGCGCAAATAGGAAACTCGTGATACACGCGGGGTGCACGTAAATACTTTATCCCCTCCACCCCCCATCCCCCATCCCCAATCCGAAATTACAAGTGACTCGTGCCTAGGTGTCTCTCTCAGGGGTGCATTCTGTTTAATAAGGGCTGCTCCCCCCAGGAAGCAGTTTCTCCCCAGGCAGGGCCATCCTAATGGCTAGAAGCAGGTGAAAGCAAAAACAAGTAATTACGCGAGACCTTTGGGGGATGAGACTCTTTTTTATTGAAAGACTTTTTTTTTTTCTTCATGTATGGAAAGGAATTACCATGCAGAATGGTATGAAAATCGATAGACTTTTTCTTGAGAAAGAAATAGAATTGCAATGCCAATTTGAATCTGAAATTATTGATTTGTTTTCAACGTAAATGGATAACCGGAATTTAATTCAAAGCATATTGTTGTATTACGAATAATAAGAGTTAATCACGAGATTTTTTAAAAATATAATATATATAATATTAATATCAGAATACCCCCCTTCCTCAATTTTTGCATATGTTTGTTGACTAATTAAAATGCATCAGTCAATAGCTGTGTTGTCATCGAGTGAAATCCAGGTAAATTTTTACGTTATGTTATAGAAGATAGGTGAATTATTAAATATATATATACATGTTAAATTGTTTATAGATAGTTGTGTATACTATATATATGTGGCGTTGCGGATACAAAAGGCGAACTCAACATTGGAATAATCTTTTTTTCGTATTCGCCATATTGATTATTATAAAATAATAAACCTAAAATAAGATATCCCACAACAACAACAACTTGAATACTTCTTTTGTTGAGTTTATCCTTATGGGAAAACTTTTCAAACGCCTTATTTTTCACATCCACCTTTTGTTGAGTTCCCCTTTTCGTATTCGCATATATATATAGTATGCGTGCAGCTCAGGAATCTGCTAAATTTGGTGTTAAGTAGCTGGTCTCATTAGAAAAAAATGAGTTTTAATTTCTCCTATAAATAATTTCAATCTTTTTTTAAACCTTAACATACCATTTAACCACTGTCTTTAAAATTATCATCATTCATCACATCTTTAACAATGACAATATTTTCCACCATTTTTATTATTGGTTCATTACCATCCGAAATAATGACGTAGTTCACCACCTTCTTAAATATTAACATCATTCAACTCATCATCTTAAATATTAACTCATTTACCATTATTTACTATTACCATCCTTTACTAAAGTAGTTAACAAGCCAGAAGCACGCGACGTAATTTGCCACCATTTTTATTATTGACGTGGTTCACTGCCAACACAAAATAATGAGGTTATTCATCCCCTTCTTAAATATTAACATCATTCAACTATTCTTAAATATTAAAGTCATCTACCATGATCCTTGATATTACCATCATTCACCACTACCATCGTTTACTAAAATAATTAATTCGACGAAAACCTGTGAGATTATTTGTCACCATTTTTATTATTGATGTGGTTTACCGCCATCATAAATAATGACTTTACTCACCGCCTTCTTAAATAGTGACGTCATTCAACTCTTCATCTTAACTATTAACACCATTTATAATTATCTTTAATAATATCATCATTTACTATTACCATCAGTTATTAAAGTAATTAATTTAACGAAAACTTGTGACATCATTTGCCATCTTTTTATTATTGGAGTGATTCACCACCATCATAAATAATGGTATTATCCATCACCTTCTTAAATATTAACGACATTCAACACTTAATCTTAAATATTAACGCCATTCAACACTTAGTCTTAAATATTAACGTCATTTACCATTATCTTTCATATTACCATTATTTACTAATGTAATTAATTAGACGAAAACTTGTAAAATTGATATACAAAGTCAATGAGGAATGAAACTGTTTTAATTTAATCTATATAAAAAAATTTCGCTGAAATTTAATATATACAGGCTAATTAAAGTTTAAAAATTACATATGACTTAAAAATTACATTTCTTGCTTCTATTAATTATTATTTCAACAAAATTTTGGAAGAACAGTAAATAATAGCTATTAAGAATGAATAATGATGGCTCAAGATATATTTTTGATATCCCAATTTGAGTAGCCTGAATTCGTATAGAAAGAAATTTATGTGCACATAAAAATTAAAATATCGATAACTCATAGCAATTAAAAGTAATACGCTTAAATTTAAGATGGTAGATTTTTTTTCCAACTTCATCACATCATTGACGTTTGATAGAGAGGCTACGCTGATTATGCGTATAAAATAAAGATACAAATCCTCATATTTTGAAAGATAATGAAATTATTCTTTTGCTATTAGCTTAGTATTATTATTATTACCATTATAATTATTATTAGCATCTATTAGCATAGAGATTTATTATTACCATTCATTTTGGTTTCTGCAATTACGCACACATTGGTGCTGATATCGCATTTGGAAGGAAAAAAAAAATTGTAGGAAATTATTCATGAAATTCGAGTACTGTAACTAAGATCTTGGGCCATTTCGAGTGCCCCCGAGGGTCGTTGGTGGCCCGCGGGCGCTATTCTTTACATGCCTTGAATGGAATATCAAGGGGGATTGCATGGTAACATGATTGGCTAATTGCCTTAAGTATTGGAATCGGTTAGGATGGATTGGGTGATGGTCTCATTATCCTTTGGGTTCCTAGAATTAGTGTGCAATGTATGGAGTCATATTGGTGTCACCACAGATCGACTGATTGTGATCGATGGCAGTAATCATCAGTTGTATGTTAGATCCATGTTCATTTCAAAGTTGCCATCCATTTTAATTGAGACATTAACATGATTATCTCAGCAGCAGTGTCATTCATAAATAACAATAATAACAGAGTGTTGCAGCAGAGTTTGCATAAGAGTGACAGCTCCAGCTAACAAGAAGCGGTGTGAAAAATGGGATGGATGAGGTCCTAACCTAACGCTTGTGTCATTACATGCCTATTTGGGGTGATCGATGTCATTAATTATGTTTATGTATCAAACACAGACTGATCCAAAAGTCGCCATGCATTCTAATGCATATCAAGCAATAAGTAATAATAGGATTCGTTTGTTCTTTCTAGATGTTCGAACCGGTTTAAACAATCTTAAGAGTAGATAACAAACTTAATACAACAAAAGAAAATTTCAGGATTTTAATAGTCTAAATTTATTTTCTAGCATATGCCTTTCTTAAAGATTCGCCCTACAGACTGAATACATTTTCAATGTACCTATATAAAACATTTTGCAGCTTATCTGTTTCTTACAGATTTTCCATACAGATTAAATACATTTTTTATATATATTATATTTATAAAACTTTTTGCAGTTTATGCAGCCTTTTGCAGCTTATGTCTTTGCTAAAAATTCGTCCTACTGACTAAATACATTTTTATATAACTATATGATATTTATAAAACTTTTTGCAGCTAAAGCAGCTTTTTGCAGCTTATGTCTTTGTTGAAGATTCATCCAACTGATTAAATACATTTTTTTTATATACCTATATTATATTTATAAAACATTTGCCGTATATTTCGCTTAACCGACGGGAATGTTCGTTAATTTAAGTACGTGACGTATATGCAACTTTCCATAGGTTAAGCATTCCTTCTTTCATTAAATATAGAGATAGTTGAAATTCCTATAAGCAATAAGTAATAATAGAATGGATTATTTAATAATAGGATAGATTGCTAATCAATAAGTAATAATAGGATGAATTCGTTTGTTCTTTCTAGACGTCGAACAGGTTTAAACAATCTTAAGAGAATAAAACAAACTTGATATAACAAATGAAAATTTCAGGATTTTAATAATCTAACTTTATTTTCTAGCTTATGTCGTTAAAGATTCGATTTTTATATATCTATAATATATTTATAAAAATTTTACTGTATACTTTTGTTTAACTGTCGTGAATGTTCTTTAATTTAATTATGTGATGTATATGCAACTTTCCGTAGATTACGTCAATTGTCCTTAAATACTGAGATAGTTGAAATTCCTATATGCAATAAGTAATAATAAGATTCGTTTATAATATTATAGATAGCATAGATTACTAAGCAATAAGTAAACATAGGATGGATTCGTTAATAATAGGATAGATTCCTAAGCAATAAGTAATAATAGGATAGATTCGTTTGTTCTTTCTAGATGTTGAGCAGGTTTAAACAATCTTGAGAAAAGAAAGACAACAAACTTGATACAACAAAAGAAAGTTTCAGGATTTTAATAATCTAAATTTATTTTGCAGCTTACATCTTTGTAAAGATTCGTTCTACTGACTAAATACATTTTTTTTATATACCTATATTATATTTATAAAAATTTCGAAGTCCGTCTTGAATGTTCGTTAATTTAAGTATTTAATGAATATGTAATTTTCCATAGATTACTTATTCCTTCTTTATCCTTAAATACAGGGATAGTCGAAATCCCTATAATGAGGTTATCCTCACCTCTTTTCTTTATCAAAAAACTATCAAAATCCTACAATGCAATAATCTCAGCGGTAAATGACATGCCATCAATCTGTCAATTCCTTTAAATTACGGTAGATCCATATGGATGGATCCCTATTTAAATATATATGGATCACTATTTGAATAAAGCAATCATAAAATAGAGAAATTCATATTTTATAAAACAACCTTTATTGAATAAAAATTATAAACAAAATTGGACACATATTTTAATAAGCAAATTTGATTAACTCATAATACATGCTGAATTAATGTACCAGTTAACCAAATCTTGCCACATTCGTGGCTCAATATATCATCTTGCACATATCCCTTTGTCTTCAATAGCATCGAAGATAATCCAATTTTCCTCAATTAAAGTACCACCAAATATCCATGGCTCGCTACCATCAGGAGAATCCCGCAATTTTGCAAGCACCCCACACGGCACCAAACGGGGGTGGTGGGGGAGGGAAGGGATGGGGGGGGGGTTCTCAATAAAGCAAACAAATAAAATATTCTCAGCAGCAGACGAAGGAGTTTATCAGGCAAAAGGGGTGCAGCGGAAAGGACGGACGAATAATTTCGAACCCCTTTTTTACATCCCTAGGGTGACGACCTAATAAACATATCTCGGGGTAAAGCGAGCAGGAGGCAGCTAGGGATGCGTTTCCATGGCAACCGACCTCTTTTGCATCCATGTAAATTACGAGCTCGACAATTGGCACCACTGGCTTTAGAGATGGGTTTTTATTTCTGATGGCTTTCTGTCCCTCGGCGGAGGACCCTAACTGTAAAATCCCTAACTTTTAGAGACTTTTTCCCTACATATTTCCCCAGTAGAGGTTTATTTATCCCTTCGGAGGCAGTAGGGAATGCAGTACCGCCCCCTTTCCCTATGCATTAACATGACGTACCTAATGAACATTATCATTCGGAAAAGGAAAATTAATTTGCTAGTTTGTATTTCTTTTTTAGCTCCAAAAAGCTTATCTGTATAATTGAAGCGTCGGAGTGGCTTTAATGAATGTTTACGGATGCAGACGCCTATCGTAAATTTCGTTATTAATGATGCACTGGTATGGATTCTTTGGGGGAGATCGGGCGTTGATTAAAAAAAAAGTGTCTTTTTATTCCCTGAGTTATTTTTGTTGATAAAACTCCTGGAGTCTTGATAATTATTTTAACAATTAAATCGCAGATACATTTTAGAATGTATTCCAGGCATTTGTTTGCTTCTTCTTTACATATACCATTAAATAGCGTGGAATACATAATCACGTTTATCTTACCATTTATCTTACAATTATTAAAAATAATATATTCATCACATTTATCTTACGATTATTTAAAAATTATTCATTGATCTCATTTATCTTGCGATTATTTAAAAATTATTCATTGATCGCATTTATTTTACGGTTATTTAAAAATAATTCGTTCATCCCATTTAAATTACCATTATTTAAAAATAATTCGTTGATCCCATTTAAATTACCATTATTTAAAAATTAGACATTGATCACATTTATCTTACGATTATTTAAAAATTAGACATTGATCACATTTATTTTACGGTTATTTAAAAATAATTCATTGATCACATTTATCTTACGATTATTTAAAAATTATTCATTGATCGCATTTATTTTACGGTTATTTAAAAATAATTCGTTGATCCCATTTAAATTACCATTATTTAAAAATTAGACATTGATCACATTTATTTTACGGTTATTTAAAAATAATTCATTGATCACATTTATCTAACGATTATTTAAAAACACTTCATTTATCATATTTATCTAACGATTATTTAAAAACACTTCATTGATCACATTTATCTTACGATTATTTAAAAATTATTATTTGATTACGTTTATATTGCGATTATTTAAAAATTATTCATTGATCACATTTATCTTACGAGTAACTAAAAATAATATATTCATCACATTAATCTTAAGGTTATTTAAAAATTATTCATGGACCACATTTATCATACGATTATTTAAAAATTATATTGATCACATTTATATGATTATTTAAAAATAATTCATTGATCACATTTATCTTACATGATTATTTAAAATAATTCATTGATCACATTTATATGATTATTTAAAAATAATTCATTGATCACATTTATATGATTATTTAAAAATAATTCATTGATCACATTTATCTTACATGATTATTTAAAATAATTCATTGATCACATTAACTTTCGATTATTTAAAAATAATTAATTCATTCATAATTCATATTTAAAAATATACTATATTAAGAAATGATATATTTCTTTGTTAATTATTATTTATGCATTCAATTGTCGATTTTATAGCTTTATTTATGTTGTTACTAGTTATATATAAATATAACTAATTTGACATGTTTTGAAATTACTTTACGCGTTTCAATTATTTTGCACTACATGCAAATATATGCAATACTGCAATATATACAATGTTGTTTGTATATATTTATAATATAGTTTCCATTCGGTAGTTAGAAAATAACTATATTATTATATTTTATAAAAGAAACCTAAAAAGTCGCTACATAAAACTAGTAATGGCATATTAGTAGCATTATGCCTGTAGACATAAAATGGCATATTCTATAATATGTAATGGTGAGTTCTCATATATTGGATGAAGATTTTATATTGACAGATACTTAATAAAAGTCATTTTAACACCTAAAAACTTCATAATTCTTTTTCATCCTATAGACATTAAAAGCATTATCCCTATAATCATAAAAAGGAGGTCTCCCATATATTGTTGAAGGTTTCATATAAGCAGATACTGAATAAAGTCATTTTAACACTTAACAATTACATTATTCTTTCTTATCTTATGGGAAGTGCATTATCCTTAGAGACATAAAACCGATATTCTACATTATATTATGATGGGTTCCCCATTTATTGATGTTTTATATTAACAGATACTTAATAAAGTCATTTTAATATCTACAAACTTCATAATTCTTTCTCCTCCTACAGACATAAAGAGCATTATCTCTGTAGATATAAAATGGCATATTCTACAATACATAATGGTGAGGTTTCCCTATATGGATAAAGTTTTTTCCCCATATATTGATGAAGATTTTATATTAACAGATACTTAATAAAAGTAATTTGAAAAACTTTATAATTCTTTTTCATCCTATAGACATAAAAATCATTATTCCTGTAGTAATACAATGGCACATTTTACAACATATAATGGTGAGTTTTCCCATATATTGACAGATGCTAATAAAGCCATTTTAACACATGAAAGCTTCATTATTCTTGCTCATCCTATAAACATAAAAAGCATTAACCCTGTATATACAAAATGACACATTGTACAACATATAATGATGAGGTTTCCCATATATTGACGAATGCTTTATATTAAAATATACTTAATAAAGTCCTTTTAATGTCTAAAAACTTCATAATTGTTTCTCATACTATAGACATAAAAAGCATTATCCCTGTAGACCTAAAATGGTACATTCTACAGTATATAATGGTGAGGTCTTCAATATATTGATGTAGGTTCTATATTAACAGATTCTTAATAAAATCCTTTTAACACTAATTTTTTTATCCCGTAAAGATTAAGCAACGTCTGGATAACTATTTTTTATTTGAATTAACTAAAATACTCTTAACACAATACATCAAAACACGTCTATAATATCATCGCTAACACAGCAATGGTCCATCAATTACTATTATAATACAACAATTTCACTTTGAAGAAAATTAAAAATATCATGCTGATGTCTGAAATGTCTAATCTAAGGTTAATTTACTATTCATATGTTGTAGAAGAGTATAGTATAAATATGAATAGTATATAAATAATAGGTCATTCTACTATTCATAATACTGTAGAAAGTGATAGTTTTCGCTCTACATTAGTGATAGTGGGTGGATCACTTACCGGTCATGCAGTCGTCGTTCAGGTGCTCCAGGTACTCGGAGAGGCTGTCGAAACTCAATTTGCACGAGTGGCACGTGTGGGATGGCTCCTCATCCTCCGCATCCTCTTCCAGAGATTGCCGATCCTCGGAAACTGCAAAGGGAGAGAGAGAAATCATCATCATTTTCCCTCACTCTCTGAGATTTGCGCGTTAACTCTGCGTAAATAGGCCTAGCTCTGAAAGCATGGGCACATTACCGAATTTTGTTCCATAAGCCAAAAATGTAATCGAAAAAATGTAATCTACATCATACATTGCGTCTGTTGATAATTTACTGACGGTATCATTTCGTTGAACACATTTGTAGTAGATTTTGCAGAATGTTGAATAATTATTGATACTTTTAATCTGTAATGAAAATCCAGTTTAGCAAGAAACTGTACGAAATCCAATCTTACAAAAAACTGTAGGAAAACCAATCTAGTAAGAAACTGTAGGAAATATCTAGCAAAAATACCCTATAAAACCCCACAATTTAGCATTGTCTCTTATTCCACTTGATTGACAGCAACATCAAGATGAAACCCAAGAACCCGTGTGGTCTCATGGATGGAGAGAAAGGGGGGAGGCACTCTTGTTGTGATGGAGCATCTATAGCTGATAAACAAGTCTGACTTGGCTCCGTGTCGCAGAAGAAGGAGGGCAGAGCATTCCGAGAGGACTTTTAGGGGGTACTACCCGCATTTGCGTATCGTATGGGATAAAACTCGGAAAACTCCCACCAGGTAGTTTAACTCACGAGGCCAGATGCTGAACATCACAAGCACCATCGGGTCTCCTCCGTTTTTTAAACTGTGTCTACAACTAAGAAGCCAGTGATTCGCTGGCGGGACCTCAGTCCTAATTCTCACCAACGGCTCATGTTGGCCACTGATTCACGAACAGAGCAAACATTCGTTTTTCTTTGAAGTAGCTAGCGTATGCTACCTCTTGGCCGTGAATGAATCTATTCGTAGAAAAACTATACCATCAAAAATATATTAACTTCTATAAGCAGGATTTCAGCTTTAATGATGTAAATTAAGGCATTCTTGCCAATTTCTCAAATATATTGAAACACCCATCAACAAAGCAGGTACTTAAAAACTTGCTCGAACTTTGCTCCAGTTTTTATCCTCTTTCCGTCATAAACCGTAAGGTACTCAATCTCCATGGGGGGTGGAATCGAAAGCAAAACCTTCTTTTGCGGACTCAAAGTCCATCCCCAGTTGATCGTCACTCAACCATCACCGGTGTCACATGGGAATGGCAGCAGACAGTTCGTCCGTGATGAATGGGGGGAAGCTTCCCGGTCCCCGGGGACGACAAGTTTTCGGCCATTCCGGTCCCCTGATTGGTTAAGGTCAATTCCAGACCAACAGTCCGCAGAATTATTAAAGTGGGCACTTTATTGATCGCATAATCGCATCTGCGAGCTAACAAGATCGACTTCCTCGTTTGATGCTGATGCATTCGGACCGGACAGTTAATTCGTTTTGAATACTGGGATTGGAAAGTATGTGTCCCCGACTTGGTGATCAATGGTGACAGTTATAAATGGGCACTAGATTTCTGCTAGGGGAATTTGGGTAATGTAAATTTGAAAAGGGAAATGGCTGTTATGCTATCTTTCCTTGAAAGCATTGTTCGTTATGATAAGATTACAATAATTAAATGAATAAAAAGTGTAATTAAGTTGTTTTAAATTGATTCTTGTGTGCCGTAATTAGTATCAGAAAATAGATAAATTAAGTAATTTCGAGAATTTTGAGAATTCGAATTGAAAAATCGATAATTTTGCAAAACGATCTTTATGTTTGAATGCGAAATCTAGATGAGTACCTCAATTAATGAAAGAAATTTAATGATGTAATTATTAAAATGTAATATTCTATTGGATGGATGCTTAAGTGAACAGCACACTGGTATAAGGTGGTCATCTGGAAACCCCGTCATACTCATTATAAACTTACAACAATATTTTGAAGGTAATGCGATAAGCACAAATAAACAATCCTTATTGATTTAATATTTTAACATAAGTAACTAATTAGTCAGGCATAACTAAGAATATAAAAATATGCTTTCGTTGAGAACAAGTAAAGATATGCTTTTATCAAGTACAAATAGGGATATAAAAATATGCATTCCTCAAGTACAAGTAAGGACATTCATCAAATACAAGTAGGGATATGCTTTCATCAAGTACAAGTAAGGATATGTTTTCGGTTATAAGTAAGCATATGCGTTCATCCTTACTTGTAACTTACATCCTTGCTTTTATTCTTACTTGTAACTTACGTCCTTGCTTTTATTCTTACTTGTACTTACAAGTAAGAATATAAAAATTTGCGTCAAGTAAGGACATGCTTTCGTGAAGTACAAGTATGAATATGATTTCTTCAAGTATCCATTTGATGAAACTCCACCTCAAGTGTAAAGAAGAATTATTTTTGCCCGTCAGACTTTCATTGAACAAATAAAATCAAAAGTAGAAAGTATATATTCAGCACTGGGTATGCATTGTACTTACATTTAGAATTCATTATCACCTTTTACTTCAAAAAGTTAATTTACACTAATTATTTATAGCATGTTGGCACTTTGTCTTACGATCGAATTGGAAAGACAGTAATACTATATAACAACAAATCTGAATTCAAAATATTGTGAAGTGCCCGCACTACTTTTTCGTTAGAACACATTACAACAAGAAGACAGTACATTTGAATGTATCTAATATCATGCATAGATTACAGAAGAAGTATGAAATTTATTATTAAAGCGTATTTAATACTAAACACGTATGCATTGTTCTAATGAATTCTGTTTCTAATTGTATATTTTTTTAAAAATATTTGATGGCAGTTATTTTTAGGGGACAAATCCTTTTGTATGCTTTGTAACTATTTGTACTATTTTGAATTCTTTTGTAGAGCGTTGGATTGTAATTTTATATTAAGAACCCTTAACATACTATAGTGTCATAAAGAATAATATTCTAAATAATACTAGAAATACTATACATAAATAATTTATAAACTAGAAACATTATCTGTAATTCTTTAAATAATTAATAATCGAATATGTGTTTTTTCCCTTGAAGATTAGATTTATCAATTTTTTAGTACAATAATGCACAATATTGTTCTTACAATTTAGTACAATATTTTTTTTACAGTAATAAACTTTTGAGTTGATTAATCTATTAAAAAAGACCAATAAGAGGCCATAATCTTTTTAAACTAGATCAAAATACTGCGTGAGAAATTTATTAGCTCCAAAAAACTGATAAAATTCTCACTCTAATTTTTGCTCCAGATACACCTTTTACCTATGCCCATCGTGCCTGGGTCGTTCACATTAAGTGATCCAGAGCAATTACTGCGGATGTTTTCGGCAAAAATCACTTATCCACACGCACACGAACCACAATGAACAAAAAAAAAATAATTAATGAACTTCTACACATCGCCAACCATTATTTACGCTGTTTTAATTATTGCCTTCTTTTTCGCTGTTTCGCGTCGTAACAACAACAATTACTTAAGCACGTCGTGGTTAATTTTAATAAAACGTTTCTTCATTGTTCTTTTGGAACCATTTTTCCTCCATCAGCACAAAAACTACTTAACTCGTGCCGGGAAACACAGGAAGTTCTAGTGCGGAGCAAAAAAATAATAAATATGTAAACAAATAAAAATATTAGTGACTTTTGCAGTGGGGCCTGATTAAAAAAGGGAGCAGTGCCGGTTGCAGTGAAATTTTGCTCTTTTCTTCGTCTGCGTGACAGATTCATTAAAGGGTGGAGATAGTATCTCCTGGAGATGGATGCTCGCAGGGGTACACGGGGATACATGACACCCTACTGCATCATGTTAGGTAATCAACACCGAACAATGGGATGATCCATCTTGCTCAAATATGTGGACTGCTTTTTGTTGGAAAAATTCTTCTTTTAAAATCAACTTTGCGTCTTGAATCTTCTTTCTTTTAGTTCTTCTACTATTATTATCGTTTTAATCTTGATTTTAAGAGTCAGGCGTAATGTTTTTTGTTGGTGGAAAAAAAATTGTTTTAAAACTCCTGGTCGTTATGTAGTAGTTGCAAGTTTTTGCTTCTTGTAGTTTTTACAACAAAGGTTTTTGTTTGAATAAGGAGATTCGTTTTGTTATGGGTGTTCACGTCAAATGATGCTTGAATGGTTTTTTGACAAGATTTCTTTTCGGTTTTACAAGGGAGTTTATGACCTTTTCTTAACAATGGATGTTTAATAACATAAAGGTAATTAGAAATATAAAGGATTAGGCTTTATTATGCCATGGCCAACCTATATTAAACTTATGTTAAAAATGTATCTTATTTATCTATGTGTACCTGAGTCTGGATGTTTTAGATGGCGATGAATATGTTAAATAATGCATTTTATTTAACATGATTTCAATGCCAACTAATTGGATTATCCGTCTTCTTCAACAAATCCATGGTTTTCTAGGACAAAAGAAAAATAATTGAAGATTATGCATCTTATGATAGCATCTTTCATGTGATTTTTAATTTTTATTCGTTAATGTTTATCTGTCAACCTCTGGAGCCTTTGTTATCGTGTATGAGCTTAGTATGAGTTCTTTGATGCCCACAAAAATTACGTGGGAAGAAAATGAGTAAGAGTGTAAAAATAAATTTATTTAATAATAATAAATTATCAAAAATTATAACAAAAATATTGCAAAAAAACCTAACTTTTGACATAATAGATTAAAAAATACATTTATGTTTCAATTCAGCCTTGCCTTTCATAGTTATGTTGATTACTGTAAAAAAATGAAAATTCCAAACAGTAGTAATAATTATTATTTAAAACAAATTAATTTACTCGAGTAACATAAAAATATTTCAGTTCAAAAAATTTTATTTCAAATAAATACTAATTTGACACGTGAGTTTTAATTATGTGTGTTTTGGAAATGTTCATGAAATATGCGTTTTTAAATCTGATTTGCCAATATACTCTGCATTTCATTTTCAATTGCTTGTCTTTTAGAAAGTTAGAAGATTATTATTCAAATTTTCTGAAAATAGTGCATGAGGATCAATTATGTTTATGGAAATTCAACCTTAACTACACATTATATATTCAGATTTCGTTGATGAGGATAAATCGAAATTTATAAATGAGTTCAGTTTATTACTTTTGTTTCAAAGTGTCATTTTTTACACTTATAAATTAGTATGTCTACAAAGGTTATTATCTGCTAAATTAATGTATAAGTGTATTTTCTAATATATTATGCCAAAAGTTATATTTTTATGCAATATTTTTTTGTAATAATTTTGGTAATTTATTACTGTTAAATAATTTGTTTTTAAGTAGTATTATAATAATTTTTAGATTATTTTATAATAATATTTTTATATATGATTATATTTCTTTAATATTTCATTTTTATATAATTTTTATAACACATTAATTTATTTTATAATTTATTACTTATTACATTAATTTTTATTCATGATGTGTATGTGTATTAATCTAGATATGATAAAAAAAATTAGAAAAAAACTTTAGAAATAGTAAATAGGCAATAAAATGTCCCTACTAAAAGCAAAAAATCTGTCGGACCATCTATTATTTCCAAACTATTATTTCTAGAATCATTTAATAGAATTATTATTTCTAGAAAGTTTCATAGTCTTCAGTTAAGCTAAGCAAGATATATCGAGAAAATAAGAAAAAACAGTCCAAATTGTAGCTGAAAACAACTTTTTCAAAAATCAAACATAAAACAATTCCTGGTATCTCCTGGCCAACATGATAGTTAGAACAATGACCGCAGGGAAGATGCACCCAAAACTATTATTTTTATGGTAGTAATGAGAACGATACATCCATGATCTGGCAGATCATACCTACTAGACTCAAAAAGGGATAAAAGTAGAATTTAACCACCCAGACGTCACACATGAAGTATATTCATTCCAAACTATTGTACTGTAAATATCCATAAACTGGCAGATCCTACCTACTGGACTCGAAAAGGGGTAAAAAGAATAACCATCCAGACTCTTGGTCACTCTTGGTGCATATTCATCCCAAATTGTTGTAACAGTAAATAAGCACGATATATCCATAAACTTTCAAATCCTACCTACTGGACTCGAAAAAGGATAAAGAAGAGGACTAATCATCCAAACGTCACTCTCGGGATATATTCAGTCCAAACTGTTATAACTGTAAATAAGCACGATAAATCCATAAACTACCAGATCCTACCCACTGGACTCGAAATGAGGTAAAAAGAATAACCACCCAGTCTCTTGGTCATTCTTGGTGCATATTCATCCCAAATTGTTGTAACAGTAAATAAGCACGATATATCCATAAACTTTCAAATCCTACCTACTGGACTCGAAAAAGGATAAAGAAGAGGACTAATCATCCAAACGTCACTCTTGGGATATATTCAGTCCAAACTGTTATAACTGTAAATAAGCACGATAAATCCATAAACTACCAGATCCTACCCACTGGACTCGAAATGAGGTAAAAAGAATAACCACCCAGTCTCTTGATCATTCTTGGTGCATATTCATCCCAAATTGTTGTAACAGTAAATAAGCACGATATATCCATAAACTTTCAAATCCTACCTACTGGACTCGAAAAAGGATAAAGAAGAGGACTAATCATCCAAACGTCACTCTCGGGATATATTCAGTCCAAACTGTTATAACTGTAAATAAGCACGATAAATCCATAAACTACCAGATCCTACCCACTGGACTCGAAATGAGGTAAAAAGAATAACCACCCAGTCTCTTGGTCATTCTTGGTGCATATTCATCCCAAATTGTTGTAACAGTAAATAAGCACGATATATCCATAAACTTTCAAATCCTACCTACTGGACTCGAAAAAGGATAAAGAAGAGGACTAATCATCCAAACGTCACTCTTGGGATATATTCAGTCCAAACTGTTATAACTGTAAATAAGCACGATAAATCCATAAACTACCAGATCCTACCCACTGGACTCGAAATGAGGTAAAAAGAATAACCACCCAGTCTCTTGGTCATTCTTGGTGCATATTCATCCCAAATTGTTGTAACAGTAAATAAGCACGATATATCCATAAACTTTCAAATCCTACCTACTGGACTCGAAAAAGGATAAAGAAGAGGACTAATCATCCAAACGTCACTCTTGGGATATATTCAGTCCAAACTGTTATAACTGTAAATAAGCACGATAAATCCATAAACTACCAGATCCTACCCACTGGACTCGAAATGAGGTAAAAAGAATAACCACCCAGTCTCTTGGTCATTCTTGGTGCATATTCATCCCAAATTGTTGTAACAGTAAATAAGCACGATATATCCATAAACTTTCAAATCCTACCTACTGGACTCGAAAAAGGATAAAGAAGAGGACTAATCATCCAAACGTCACTCTTGGGATATATTCAGTCCAAACTGTTATAACTGTAAATAAGCACGATAAATCCATAAACTACCAGATCCTACCCACTGGACTCGAAATGAGGTAAAAAGAATAACCACCCAGTCTCTTGGTCATTCTTGGTGCATATTCATCCCAAATTGTTGTAACAGTAAATAAGCACGATATATCCATAAACTTTCAAATCCTACCTACTGGACTCGAAAAAGGATAAAGAAGAGGACTAATCATCCAAACGTCACTCTTGGAATATATTCAGTCCAAACTGTTATAACTGTAAATAAGCACGATAAATCCATAAACTACCAGATCCTACCCACTGGACTCGAAATGAGGTAAAAAGAATAACCACCCAGTCTCTTGGTCATTCTTGGTGCATATTCATCCCAAATTGTTGTAACAGTAAATAAGCACGATATATCCATAAACTTTCAAATCCTACCTACTGGACTCGAAAAAGGATAAAGAAGAGGACTAATCATCCAAACGTCACTCTTGGGATATATTCAGTCCAAACTGTTATAACTGTAAATAAGCACGATAAATCCATAAACTACCAGATCCTACCCACTGGACTCGAAATGAGGTAAAAAGAATAACCACCCAGTCTCTTGGTCATTCTTGGTGCATATTCATCCCAAATTGTTGTAACAGTAAATAAGCACGATATATCCATAAACTTTCAAATCCTACCTACTGGACTCGAAAAAGGGTAAAGAAGAGGACTAACCATCCATACGTCACTCTTGGGATATATTCAGTCCAAACTGTTATAACTGTAAATAAGCACGATAAATCCATAAACTACCAGATCCTACCCACTGGACTCGAAATGAGGTAAAAAGAATAACCACCCAGTCTCTTGGTCATTCTTGGTGCATATTCATCCCAAATTGTTGTAACAGTAAATAAGCACGATATATCCATAAACTTTCAAATCCTACCTACTGGACTCGAAAAGGGTAAAGAAGAGGACTAACCATCCATACGTCACTCTTGGGATATATTCAGTCCAAACTGTTATAACTGTAAATAAGCACGATAAATCCATAAACTACCAGATCCTACCCACTGGACTCGAAATGAGGTAAAAAGAATAACCACCCAGTCTCTTGGTCATTCTTGGTGCATATTCATCCCAAATTGTTGTAACAGTAAATAAGCACGATATATCCATAAACTTTCAAATCCTACCTACTGGACTCGAAAAGGATAAAGAAGAGGACTAATCATCCAAACGTCACTCTCGGGATATATTCAGTCCAAACTGTTATAACTGTAAATAAGCACGATAAATCCATAAACTACCAGATCCTACCCACTGGACTCGAAATGAGGTAAAAAGAATAACCACCCAGTCTCTTGGTCATTCTTGGTGCATATTCATCCCAAATTGTTGTAACAGTAAATAAGCACGATATATCCATAAACTTTCAAATCCTACCTACTGGACTCGAAAAAGGATAAAGAAGAGGACTAATCATCCAAACGTCACTCTCGGGATATATTCAGTCCAAACTGTTATAACTGTAAATAAGCACGATAAATCCATAAACTACCAGATCCTACCCACTGGACTCGAAATGAGGTAAAAAGAATAACCACCCAGTCTCTTGGTCATTCTTGGTGCATATTCATCCCAAATTGTTGTAACAGTAAATAAGCACGATATATCCATAAACTTTCAAATCCTACCTACTGGACTCGAAAAAGGATAAAGAAGAGGACTAATCATCCAAACGTCACTCTTGGGATATATTCAGTCCAAACTGTTATAACTGTAAATAAGCACGATAAATCCATAAACTACCAGATCCTACCCACTGGACTCGAAATGAGGTAAAAAGAATAACCACCCAGTCTCTTGGTCATTCTTGGTGCATATTCATCCCAAATTGTTGTAACAGTAAATAAGCACGATATATCCATAAACTTTCAAATCCTACCTACTGGACTCGAAAAAGGGTAAAGAAGAGGACTAACCATCCATACGTCACTCTTGGGATATATTCAGTCCAAACTGTTATAACTGTAAATAAGCACGATAAATCCATAAACTACCAGATCCTACCCACTGGACTCGAAATGAGGTAAAAAGAATAACCACCCAGTCTCTTGGTCATTCTTGGTGCATATTCATCCCAAATTGTTGTAACAGTAAATAAGCACGATATATCCATAAACTTTCAAATCCTACCTACTGGACTCGAAAAAGGGTAAAGAAGAGGACTAACCATCCATACGTCACTCTTGGGATATATTCAGTCCAAACTGTTATAACTGTAAATAAGCACGATAAATCCATAAACTACCAGATCCTACCCACTGGACTCGAAATGAGGTAAAAAGAATAACCACCCAGTCTCTTGGTCATTCTTGGTGCATATTCATCCCAAATTGTTGTAACAGTAAATAAGCACGATATATCCATAAACTTTCAAATCCTACCTACTGGACTCGAAAAAGGGTAAAGAAGAGGACTAACCATCCATACGTCACTCTTGGGATATATTCAGTCCAAACTGTTATAACTGTAAATAAGCACGATAAATCCATAAACTACCAGATCCTATCCACTGGACTCGAAATGAGGTAAAAAGAGGACCAACCATTCAGACTTTACTCTCGAGGCATATTCATTCTAAACTGTTGCAACTGTAAATAAGCACGATATATCATTAAGCTGAGAGATCCTATCTGCTGAACTCGAAGAGGGGTAAAAGGACTACTAACCACCCAGACGTCACTCTTGGAGTGTATTCATTCTAAACTGTTGTACAAAATATGAGCGCAACTTAGCAAACTCTTCTACTCGCGATTTAACCCAGATAACACTGAAGCTACTGATCATTATAGTAGCAAATGACCTCAAGACAAAATTGTCTTCCACTGGAAATTATCAATAATTCTAGGGGAGTAATTTTATGTGAAGATCTTAACTATAATTAGAAATAGAATATGATTAATTTTAAATCCGCAGGATATGAAAATACCAGGATGGAAAAACCTAAATTGATGTTAAAAAACTGCTTATCTTTGTGATGTCATTACGTCTCAAAGTTTTCAAAACAAATTAGCTTTGAATTAGTAATAATTAAAATACAAAAAATAACAACATTCGCAACATTTCCGCTTGTTTTTCTCATGTAGTAAATAATTCTCTTTAAAAATATTTTATCAACAAATCTTCACACTAATATCAACTACTCAGGTTAGTTTGCCTTGAAGCAAACGGAAATACTAATGACCAAAAGCTATTTTTTTTCAGCAAGTAAAATAAAATCGCATCCTGCAATAATTTGCTTTTCCGCTTATTTGTGCATCAATTTCCATATCTGGTTATTTTGAATTTTTTTTAAAAGCGGCATCTCTATTTAAATGGACAGGTACTTTTTAAAAAATAAAAACCGAACAGAAAATCTTTCTGGGAGGGTTTTCACTCGGGGGTATCATTATTTCGGAGTGAAAAGATTCCGATCTTTTTAATCTCCTGCTAATATTTCCTCATTCTACACTAATGTAAGATTCTTTGAAGAACGGCATTCCACAAAATTTAATATCACTGTTCACCGATGATTTAGTCTAGAAGATGGGAAAAGGTACATCCAATCGCCACCTTTAATCCCAGTTTGAATTCATTTACTCTATCATGATCATGTGGATATCATTGGAGATTTATAATTTAAATAAATGACTTTATCAAATAATAACAATTGTAACTGTAAATAAGCACGTTACATCTATAAAACGGCAGATCTTACAGCTCAAAAAGGGGTAAAAAGAGAACTAACCACCCAGACGTCACTCTTGCTTCATATTCATTCCAAATTGTTGTAACTGTAAATAAGCACGATGCATCCATAAACTGGCAGATCCTACTTACTGGTCCACGTTAAACCATAGGTTCCGGTCTAATTAGCCTAAAGAGTGCACAAAATGACCGTAGACCGAACCGAACCAAACCTGAACTCGAAAAGAGGTAAAAAGAAGGCTAACCATCCAGATGTCACTCTTGGGGCATATTCATTCCAAACTGTTGTACAAAATATGAACCCAGTTTAGCAAAGTCCTATATTCGTGATTTATCCCAGATAATGCTGGAGCTACTCATCATTATACACTCATGTCCATAAATTAAGGATAATTCAGAATCACACAGAAATTGAACTCTAAAATAAAAATTTCACCTGTAGAATTATCACACACATCTTGAAGAAGAATATGTAAATTACAGGAAACCACCAGATGGCGCGGATAGTACGTCACAATGACGAGAGTGTAAGAGAGGGGTATATAAGGAATGGTGGCAAAGAAGTAAAATTGTTCACAAGCGCTTTAAAAGCCTTTCAGTGCAATAACCACATAGTTATGTCACAAAGGAAGCATTTGGATGATTTTTTACGTGGTAGAATTATCGGACGACTGGAATGTGGACGTACCCAGCTGGAAGTATCCGAGGAACTTGGAATCGCCCAGAGTGTCATCTCCAGGCTTTGGCAACGATTCCAAGATGATGGTAATGTGAGTAGATGTTACAGCACAGGTCGCCCCCGAGTTACAACACCGAATGAGGACCGGTATTTAGCAGTTACTGCCAAAAGAAACAGACGAAGCACAGCATCAGACCTGTCTCCTCAGCTCTCTTCAGCTACCGGTACGACAGTTTCAAG
>BPLQ01008471.1:0-52500 GCA_021605075.1 Caerostris darwini | reverse complement strand
ATTGGCAGAAAAGCTCCATGATGGGGCAAGGCCGTCCTCCAACTGGCAGATGAGAGATGTAGGGTTGTCAATCCCATGTATAACAGTCATATTAGACCGGGTCCTACGGTTTAAAGTTATTCCAAATCACTACAAACACCCATGGCCCTGCAGGGACTCGAACCCGAAACCTGTGGCACAGAACGACAAGTTTCAGGCGCTCAGTGCCATAGTTTCGGATGGTGGTTAAGTATTCTACATTCAAAAAAAAAAAAAAAAAAAAAAAAAATGAATCTGTAGTTATACTTATTTCACCATATTACTAAATAATACTAATAATAATTATAAACAAAGATTTAATTTAATAATTATATTCAATCATATTCGAGCAGATTTTTGTACAAATACAAATAAAAGCGAATACTTATAAAATTATTAAAAAAATTTATATTTCCATTTTTTTAATTATATTTTATATTTTTTTATTTTTAGTTGATATTTGATTTAGATATTTCAGTTTGCCATGATATCCTAATTTTTAGACTGATAATCTAGATTAAAAGCATCATCTCCTCGTGACCAAACATGGCCGCCACTGTGGCTCAGCATGCCAGGATTCCCTTCTCGAGATCTGTTCTTCTGTCACGCCATATGTAAGCAGTGATTAATAATTTCCCGGACCGGATGGACGAAACGATTATAATAATTCCCGATCGATACAATTTTAATGGGAATTATGCTGTTTTTTGCGCTAATCAGTTCGCCAGTGGCCAGGGAGCCCGGATAATTGGCAATCGAAGATGTCTTATCCAGATATCCAATCACTGTTATCATTGTCCGAATTTGGAATTACAGTAATTTAGATTTGGCTCCAGTTCTGCAAGAGTATGATTAAGTAATTGCCGTTTACTCAAAGGGACGTTGCTGATTTTTTAACAAGTTTTTGAACAGACTTAGCATTATTTGGTGTATGATAGATCTCTAATAATGCTGGACGAGATCTCTAACCCGTGCTGATTTCCCCTAATTCAATTAATTTTAAAAAAATGGGGTGTTTTGCTTAAATAATTATTGTTTACTCAATTGGATACTGCTAATTTTAAGTATAAAATAATAATTAATAATTTTTTCGATTTTTTTTATTTGAAGGTGAAATTTTACGTTTTCTTTATATATTGATTTTTATTTGATTTTTTTTTGAAGATGGTGTATAATTTAAATAATTATTATATTGACTGAGATAGGATGATTTTATAAACAAATTTTGAATATATATATATATATAGATAGATAGATATAGAAGGAGAAGATATCATAATTATATAAACATACCTGTGTTAAATGAGATTTCTAAATTCTTTTAACTTTTTATAAACTGATTACTCTTTTTAAATCTTGTTTTTTACTTAGAATAATCTATTGAGTAAACAATAATAATTTAAGTCAAATTTGTTAACAGTTTTTTAATAATTATTATTTGCGGAGTAAGTTCTTGTTGATATTTGGTGTAATTTTTAACTCTATTATTTTATGATAACTTATCTATTACCTTTTTTTTATATAAAGATGGTATTAAGTGTATGTATATATATATATATGTGTAAATTTTTCGATGTTTTTCTTTTGCTAGGTGCAATTTTACGCTTTTTTTATATATTAAATTTTCTCTGATTTTTTTTTTTTTTTTTTTTTTGAAGATTGTATATAATTTAAATAATATACATATTGACAGAGATCGGATGATTTTATAAACAAATTTCGAATATATATACATTATAATTCTAAAAATAAACCTTTATTAAATGAGATTCTTAAATTCTGTTAACTTTTTATAACCTAATTACTCTTTGTAAATCGTATATTTTACTTTAATTATTGTTTATTTAGTTGATTATTCTAAGTTAATTAATTTTTTAACAGTTTTTAAAAATAATTATTGTTTACTCAGTATATTATTCTATGTAAATTTAATTTTTTAACAGTTTTTAAATAATTATTATTTGGGGAGTTTTTGTTGATATTTGGTGCAATTTTCAATTCTATCATTTTATAATAGCTTGTCTACTACCTTTTTTAAATAAAGCTGATATTAAGTTTAAATAATTGTCTTTTATTGATAGGAAAACAGTAACCAAATGCTTTTTTAATAAATAAATATACTTATAATAATTTGAATTAAAATATTTATGTTGTGTTTGATAAGATTTTAAAATTTTTTGTTACAATAAACTTTTTATGGTCATAGACTTTTTAAGAATTATATTGGTTGACCTAATGATTGTTATTTATTTAAAGGGTGATTGGTGATAATTTTTTAGGAATTTTTCATATGTAGAAAAAAAAAACAGTTTTAATTTCATCAGTATGATTAATATGTTGTTGTACTTTTACTATTTACTGTCAACTTCTACTATGGATCCCTTCATTATAATAAAATGGAAAGTACTTGTTGTTTTACATATTAATATGGAATTTAAAAAATAGGTAACGAAATTTTAAAAATATGTGTAACTTTACTTAAAAGATATATTTTTAAATTATAAATTAAACAAATTAGTAATTTTCTTACAATATACCTAAATCTTTTAAAATCTAGATCCTAAATTATTGACTTTTAAATGTATTTTTAAAACAATTTGGAACACCATATAAATTTATTGATTTTAACTTATTGCATTTAACATATATTGGACACGTTGATTCTTCATGAGGAAAAGGGTTGTCCTTGCAGATTGAAATGCCTCGGCAAAATCTAAACTTATGATTCCTTGAACTAAATATCAAATGACAGAACTCAATGCAGACAGAAAGGCAGCTACTAACTCTCACAAGATTAAGGAAAAAGCACCCCAAAAATATCAAAACGTCTGTTGATGGCGTTAAAAAAATACCACAGTTGTGGCAACCTTACTCCTCGTCATGTCTTTTATTGCCCAGCTGTTGCAGCCGCCATGCATTGTCTGGACCCTTCCACGGAAGAGGATTTATAATCCTGGTTGGCAATCCACATAGCCAATATTATTCGGGAGCACCACGATATTTGATTTTCTTGTACTGTTCACAGGATACGACAACAGCAACAATAAAGTTACGCTTTTTATAGTTATTACGATCTCATTTTATATAGTAGATGATTTCATTTAATAAAGGAAACCTAAACAAATTAAAATCACTAACAGAAAAAACGTCAGTTTTATATTTTTCAGAGCTATGCGATTATCTTTCATGTAAAAAGACTATTATTAGTGATTATTGATTATTAGACTATTACTAATAATCAATAATCTAGCGTAATAGAAATATAAATTTAATTAGTACGATTGTTATACGTTTTCAGTATGAATATTTTTTTTTAATTTTTTTATTTCCAATGGCAGATTATGAACAGTTACAACAATAAAAAGAGCAACGAAAAAAAAGCAGATAATACAACAAAACATGCTGAAACAGAGTTCATTAATCTAACAAAAATGCAGATCGTTTAGTTGTAGATCTTTTAGCCACTAAAAAGTGTTACCAGGTGCACTACGGGGAGGTAGATCTTCTGCGCACCCTCAGTATGAATATGAATAAATCAAAACATATCTTGTAAAAAATTGCATTATATTCTATCAGTACAGATAGTAAATGTTTATATAATATATATATATATATGTATACTTATACTTAATTTTAAAACAGTTCTAAGAAAAGTAAACAAACTATTATTTCTCAGTATTAAATTCCTTCTTTTGCTTTTTCAAACTATTAGCATCTGTGCTTTAAGCATTTATTTTCATACTTTGTTCCAGTTGGTTAAACAAACAGTTAACCGTCAACAAGTTTGCACCTGTTACTGAAAAGATACAAGCGTGATGTAATATGTTATTAGACTTCTTTTTTTGCTAAATTCCTCCTATTTAAGCAAAACAGAGGGTTTTCTTCCCCAAGAAACATTGAGTCAGTGGAAAAACATGCATTGTTTTCTGAATACTTTCTTTTACTGTTAGTAAAAAACAGTTTTTTTTAACTAATAATTTATTTTAGTTTTGCAAAAACAGCAAATACGCCCACTACTAAGCACAAATATACTTACCAAAAGTAAATTTACCATTAGTAAATAACAAATAGCAATATAAAAGCTAATGTAATAATAAGTTGTAATAATTGTTTATTATAATAATGTTAGTAATAATAATTGTTCTTTCATGTTTTGTACATATAAAACATGTAAGGACAGTAAACAAGTAACCATAATGAAAAATCTTAACTCGTTAACATATTTCCGTCTATTTAATTGATCCATTCTGTAACATCTTTGCCTATATTAAATATATAACGGTTTCAAAAGAGGATCACTTTTAGTTTCATGAGTACCTTTACTTTTTATTTACAAGCACTATATAAATATATATAATATATATATAACTCTGGATTATTATACAAAGAAATAAAAATTTAATAATATATATTTCACCACAAGTGCATGATTAAATCACAACTGCCTTTCACTTCAAATTCGGAGATTTTCAGAGTTCTCGAGTTTATGTCGAATATAATTGCCTGGTTTGCGGCAGACATTAATGATCACACAAGCGTGGTAAAACCCCAAAGGGTTCAATTTGAAAAACATGCGAAACTCCTTCCTATTCAGAAAAACAATACTTCTGGTCGACTCATCGCAGAACTCTCTCTCTTCTTCACCAAAAACCTCTCTTTTAAGACAATCCGTCAAGAGTGGGTTGGTCAGCTTCCCTCACTTCTCAATGGAGTGGGCATTTCTCAGCTCGTGGTCTACCACCCATCACGATGGAACTACTTATAGTATAGTTTATATTCAATCTGCAGTTGTTTCGACCTGTGAAGATCACACAGACATTCGTTAATTTCCTGAGTCTCATTATGCATGATACCGGATATCTTCTATCAGATTTAAGTGGCAGATTGTTCTCATTAGTTCAAAACACTAATTGTATGTAATATAACTATCCACAATTCAGCTTGTCTGCAGTCAAATTTGAGTGATGGATTGTTATATACTTGTCAAATAACATACATTCCTGTGTCCTGGGAATGAAATGCTAAAACTCTTCTCGCGAGAAAAAAAAAATGTTACAATTAAAAAAATAAGTTTATGTTTATATAAAATTACTGATTAAGATAATTAATTCTTTATGTAGACAAAAACATTTGTTTTTTTTAAGTTTAATTTGGCATACCCATTTTAATAAATTACTCCTACATTATTACAATAAATTACTTAAATTACAATAAATTGCTAATTTTAATTTATTGTAAGATAATTTTTGTTGTACTTATTGCCATTATTTTTGTTACAAACTTATTGCTATATACATGATAAAGAAACATATCTGATTTGTAATACATTTTAATACATCAGTACAACTCATAGAAAAAAAAAAAAAAAAAAAGACTTCAATATCATTTTCCAAAGTTCTAAACCTTTCAAATACAGAACAACTCATAAAGCTTATTCATCTTTAATCCCATTCCCTTACAGGAATAACCCTAAAATCGTCTGTACAAACCACTTTGCCGTGTGACCACACATCGAAGGATGACCCCCCTGACCCCCCACGTAGTGCCGTGACCATTTGAGTAGGGGGAGGGAATGGAGGACGCCTCAACTCCACTCTTGGGCTTCCGTCTTTCCTTCCTCGTGTCGACCCCTTTTCTAGGGCTAACTGTTAGGGACCGTCTACAAATCGCATTTTGAAGAAAATAAATCAGTTTTTGACACTTAGTACATCCTTTTCCGGATTATAAGATTACAGACTGTAATAATTATGACATGGCGGACTGTACAGATAGATGAGAGTACAGACTCGAACCCGAAATCTGTGGCACCAAGAGTCTCATATTTTAGGACAAGTTTTTAATTTGATTTTGGGATATCTAAAGCTCTGAAATGTCAGATTCAATGCATTACTTCAAAAGGGGAAAAAATGCTGCCTACGGTGTTGTTTAAATTGCACTTCGAAAATGAGTTCTTTCAGTTTTATGTCTATAAAATCTGAAAAGAACTATGCTTTTTCATAAATAATCCACTCTTTTTCTGACTTAGACGCTTTCATGCTATGAAAAGCTTTAAAATTTATTATATATCTCATACTATCATTTAAAAAAAATTTTTCTTATAAATGTATTTATTATTAGATATTTCGGACTACAAAATTTGACAACCATCGAGTTAGGCGAATAACATGCACTAACCTTAAGCAGTTAAATAAACAATGTAAAATTGACAAATTTATAATGACAATACTATGTATTAAAATTTATATTAAATTAAATTATATTTAATTAAATATAAATATCTATATTTATTGAAATATTTTAAATAAATAAAATATAATTTAATTATAATTATACATATTATAATTAAATTATATTTTAATTTAATAATATAATTTAAATTGACAACTTTAAAATAAAATAAACAATATATTGTTGATATAATTATCTAAATGTTTATTATTATTATTATTATTATTCATTGGCGCAACAACCTCATGGTGGGCCAAGATTTCGAGACAGCAGATGGTTTCTTTATACGGGGTAGTCCTACGTCCAATACTCAGTCACATCCGGAACCTATAGCTTAAAGTAGATTCTGAACCACTATACACATCTATAACACCGTTGGGACTCGAACCCGAAACCTGTATCACCGAGAGCAAGAGCGCTAAACCTAATTGTTTGTAATGTAGTCCATTTTTTAATTTATTTTGGTTGCACACATACATTTAAATCATGAAATTGCTAATGTTCCATGTTGAAAACGATATTATATCACTAAAAAAAAAATTATTATTGTAAATGATGCTTGAAAAATTCTTCTTCACTTCTTTAATAACCATACAATATCAAAAAACTTTCACGATAAAAATAAAAATCCATACTAATATAACGAGTAAAATAAAAATAAATTAACTTGATTTATCACATATTGAACAGAAAAAAATATTTGAAATACAAGTATAAAAAATATTCACGACCAATCAGTTATGCAAATTCCAGTTCAATAATAAAATATTTAGCCATTATAAATGTATATCTTTTATTAGCTTTACCGTATTGTATTAAATATTTATGAATGTAAATAATAAATTTCAATTTAATATTTTAGATATTTTATGCTAGGACAAGAAAAACAGATTCTAAAAATCTAGTATAATGGCTTATTCTAGAAATATTAAATGCAAGAGAAGAATGCTCAATTTTTACTTTAAATATTCATATGGGTATGAGAAAATATTTATTTCTGCTAAAAGGCGATGAAAGTAGTATTTTAAAAGTTTTACGGATGTACTCAAAAATGAATAGAAAATATTATTCACATCATGCATTTGAAGGTTATTTCCATTTATAATGTGAAACATAAAACGTACATGAAACGTTATGTACATAAATTTATATGTACATCATGTACGTTTTATGACCATAAACGTACATAAAATGTACATACACGTAATTATAAACGTACATAACGTAAGCGTACATAAAGTTTGGTGATGCTAGTTAAATTTATCGAATTTAAACAAAATTTCACATATTTAAATGCACAGAATATTTAATATGAATCAAATTGCATTAATACTCTAAAAACTCCAGGAATCTATATGAAAAATTCAAAACAAGTATTTTTTCATTCTTTTCAATATATGCATTTTTTTCCTTTTGCTTAAATGTGCTAAAAATCAAATATGAGCCAGTGACTACTGCTCTGGCGCTCGGTGCCACAGGTGTCAAATTCATGTCCCGGACCGGCCAGTTAGTGTTTCGGAATCCCCTTTAAAACCGTAAGTCCCGGTCTAATATGACTGTTGAGAGTAGGGATAATAATCTTATCCCTTAAAATCAGCGTCAGGGAACCAAGTAGGGTCCGGTGAGTATGCTGGTCAATCCATACGGGTGATATCCTCCAATTGAAGGCATTCATCTACAATGTTTGCACGGTGAGGACGGGCGTTGTCGTCCATAAACAGAAATTCAGCACCCATGGCGCCCCGAAACAAACGTACATGTTGTTCCACAATGACATCCCGATAGATGTGGCCTGTCATCGTTACACTATGAACATGCAGGTCAGTTCTGGAACCAAGAATAATTCCTCCCCAAACGAGCCATCCTGCACCACCGTAACGGTGTCGTTCAATGGTGTTCTCTTGGTGGTAACGGGTACCTGGCGCTCTCCATATGAAAGTCCGGCGAGAATCAGACTGCAAACTAAACCTGGACTCGTCGGAAAACATCACACAAGACCACTGTTGCGGTGACCACAATGCATGCTCTCTACTGCAGGTTAATCGCAGGCGACAGTGAGTTGCGGTAAATGGAATACATCTGACAGGCCTACGAGCATATAGACCAATGTGCCCTAAGCGTCTGTACACGGTCTGCCTTGAAACTGTCGTACCGGTAGCTGAAGAGAGCTGACGAGACAGGTCTGATGCTGTGCTCCGTCTGTTTCTTTTGGCAATAACTGTTAAATACCGGTCCTCATTCGGCGTTGTAACTCGGGGGCGACCTGTGCTGTAACATCTACTCACATTACCATCATCTTGGAATCGTTGCCAAAGCCTGGAGATGACACTCTGGGCGATTCCAAGTTCCTCGAATACTTCCAGCTGGGTACGTCCACATTCCAGTCTTCCGATAATTCTACCACGTAAAAAATCATCCAAATGCTTCCTTTGTGCCATAACTATGCGGTTATTGCACTGAAAGGCTTTTAAAGCGCTTGTGAACAATTTTACTTCTTTGCCACCATTCCTTATATACCCCTCTCTTACACTCTCGTCATTGTGACGTACTATCCGCGCCATCTGGTGGTTTCCTGTAATTTGCATATTCTTCTTCAAGATGTTTGTGATAATTCTACAGGTGAAATTTTTATTTTAGAGTTCAACTTCTGTGTGATTCTGAATTATCCTTAATTTATGGACATGAGTGTACGTAGAAAGTAAGAGGATTCGATTAAAAGCCATGAAATTTTTGAAGAGATCGATGGTAACAAAAAAGTTTGGTACACATATTTTGGTTATTACAAGTTTAGTATTATTTATTAAAAGTTTTGTATTACATATTTGGGTGATTTACATATGTTTGGAGATATTTTGGTTCAAATTACTTTTTGGGCAAGCCAAATATTTCTCATTTTAACATCCTTCAACAGTATTTTACCATTAAATCGATTTCAACAGCTTTTAAATTGCATTTTGCAAGTAAATTAAAGTATTGCATTTTAAAATTAACCAATATTTTAGAAAATAGGTAACTGATAAAAAAAATAATAATAATTACTAATAAAAAAGAAAAGGCTAAAATTTCATGATTTAAAAGTAATATTGCATATACATGTAAAATTCTAATGTATATATAATATAATATGTATAATATTACATATACATGTACACTGAAGTGACAAAAGTCATGAGATACCTCTTAATATCGTGTCGGCCCTCCTTTCGCCCGGCGAAGTGCAGCAACTCGACGTGGCATGGACCCAACAAGTCGTTGGAAGTCTTCTGCAGGAATATTGAGCCATGCTGTCTCGATAGACATCCATAATTGTGAAAGCGTTGATGGTGCAGGATTTTGGGCACGAACAGACCTCTCGATGATGTCCCCTAAATGCTCGATGGGATTCATGTCGGGCGATCTAGGTGGCCAGATCATTCGTTGGAATTGTCCAGAATGTTCTTCAAACCAATCGCGAACAGTTGTGGCCCGGTGACGTGGCGCATTGTCATCCATAAAAATCCCATCGTTGTTTGGGTACATGAAGTCCATGAATGGCTGCAAGTGATCTCCAAGTAGCTGAACATAAGCATTTCCAGTCAATGTTCGGTCCAGTCGCGCCAGAGGACCAAGTCCATGCCATGAAAAAACAGCCCACACCATTACGGAGCCACCACCAGCTTGAACAGTGCCTTGCTGACAGTTTGGGTCCACGGCTTCGTGAGGTCTGCGCCACACTCGAACCCTACCATCAGCTCTTACCAACTGAAATCGTGACTCATCGGACCAGGCCACGGTTTTCCATTCATCTAGGGACCAACCGATATGCTCACGTGCCCACGAGAGTCGCTGCAAGCGATGTCGTTCTGTCAGTAAAGGCACTCGAGTCGGTCTAATGCTGGAATAGCCCAAGAAAACCAAATTTCTCCGCACAGTTCTAACAGACAAGTCCCTTGTACGTCCCACATTGATTTCTGCGGTTATTTGACGCAGTGTTGCTTGTCTGTTAGAATTTACGACTCTTTGCAGGCGTCGCCGGTCTCGGTCGTTAAGTGCAGGCGGTCGACCACTGCGCTGTCCATGGTGGGATGTTATGCCTGAAATTTCATACTCTCGGCACACTCTTGACACAGTGGATCTGGGAATGTTGAATTCCCTAACGATTTCCGAAATGGCATGACCCATGCGTCTAGCTCCAACTAACATTCCGCGTTCAAACTCTGTTAATTCCCGTCATGTGGTCATCATCACGTCAAAACCTCTTCACCTGAATAACTTGAACAGAAATGAAAGCTCTGCGAAAGCACTGCGTATTTATACCTGTTCTACGCGATGCTACTGCCATGTGAAAATTTGCATATTGCTATCCCATGACTTTTGTCACTTCAGTGTATAATATTACATATACATGTATAATATTACATATACTTTTTATGTATATTAAAACTGTTAAACTTCAAAAGTAGAAGGATTACATTCGAGATCTATGATAAAAATAAAGTTTGGCGAACTTACAACTCTATGTGCTGTGGGAAATGACTTTTGGAGATTCGGTTTTGGATTTTCGGTTCAAATTACTTTTTGGAAAAGTTAAAAATTTCACATTTCAACATCCTTCAAATGTATTTTTCTATTCAATTGACTTCAAGACTTTATAAATTATGTTTTGCAAGTATTGTATTCTTAAAATTAACCATTATTTTAGAACATAGGTAATTGATAAAAAAAAAAACCCAGCTAATATTTAATAAAAAAAGAAAAAACCAAAGCTGCTTTAAAAAGTAAAATTACATACATATAAGTTAACAGTTTTAATATACGAAAAATTAATATATGAAAGTAGGATTCGATTAAAAATCAAGAAAGTTTTCAAGAGATCTATGATAAAAAAAATGTTGGCGCAGCCATTCCTATATGCTGTGGGAAATAACTTTTGGAGATATTTTGGTTCAAATTATTTTTTGGAAAAGCCCGTTGTTTCTCATTTCAACATCCTTTAATTTTATCTTCCTATTAACTTAACTTCAAAACTTTTTAAATTATATTTTTCAAACAAATTTAAGTATTTCATTCTTAAAACTAACCATTATTTTAGAAAATGGGTAACTGGTAAAAAAGATGATTTGGTTCAAATTACTTTTTGGAAATGCCAAATATTTCTCATTTTAACCACCTCAAACTGTATTTTCCTATTAAATCGACATCACTAATTATTTTAACCACATTTTGCAAAAAAATCAAAGTAATGTATTCTTAAAATTAACCATTATTTTAGAAAACTAGTAAATGATTAAAAAATATATAATTAATAACAAATAAAAAAAAAAGGCTAAAGTTTCATTATTCATTATGAGGAAGTTTAATTTACTTGAAGCATGTACAAAACTTTTTTTATTGTTTGTTTATTTGAGAAATTGGCGCATGCATCATCATCAAAGGGCGACAATTTCGTTTAATAAAGCAGCCAATCCGACAGCCAAATCTACGCAATAAATGATGGGACAAAAAAATTTGCCATCTATAATCATGTAAAGAATGATTAGATGTATCAATCATGCATGATGTAGTCATATAAGATAAATACGTATAAAAACCATTACATCATAATTATACAAGAATGATTATACGGACATGTAACAGCATACGAGTTACAATATAATTGAAGGACTTTTTGATTAAGACATAGTGAAATTTGGGGCTACAAAAGTATAATTTGAAACCTGTGAATATTAAAAGGAGGATGTCTAATTCAATGCAACATATATTTATTTCTGTTAATGTTAAAATTCGTTGCTGTCTAATTTCATTTACTAATACCTCTTATCAACCATCATTTGTTATGCAGTGTTAAATCATGTATTCTTAAATATACATTAACTATAAACTTCTGTTATAAATAATCGAAAACGACTTATTTTTAAATGAAGTAAACTTTTATTATATTGTAAAATTATTGCAGTTTTGAGGGGAAATTGTCAATGTTTTACAATTTTTTCTTGTATTTAATTTAAATTTGAATATTATCTTTTTTTTTATTATTCTGCATTTGTAATTGCAATTTCTTCTGCTACTTTTCGTTTGTTTCTTTTCCAATATCACAAAATTGACTAATCAATTGATAAACCAAATATTTTTCAACATTTTTTAAACATATTGCTTTACTCCATAGCTTACAGTATAAAAAAATTTAAAATATTTAAAATTTCAAAACATTTTTAGTTTTGCAATTCAAAAATTTTTGTGAACTTGCATTTCATGTACTGAATGTTTTAGCTGTATTAATATTTCAAAATTAGACATTTTGAAACATAATTTTAATCAGTAACTGACATCAGAAACATTATTACTCACTTCTTTTACAGTTTTTAAAATTTCAAAATATTTTCAATTTTGCATTTCAAATATTTCTTGTGAACTTGCATTTCATGTCCTTGATTTTTGAGTTGTATTAACAATGCATATTTCAAAATAAGACATTTTGAAATATAAATTTAAGCATCTTGTTATAAATTATAAAGCACTTGAAAAAACGTATTCTGATTTTTGTTAAATCACAGAAGTAAAATAAATTAATATTAAAAATATATTCAGTATTTTCTAATTACAAATATTAAGTTATTAATTTTTACTAGCTGGTGGGGATAGCGAAAATGATTACGAACACTTGTATGGATAATAAAAATGATTATGAACACTCGTACTGATGACGAAAAGGATTACGAATGCTGGTATGGATCATCAGAAGCAAATTGCAAGCATTTGACAATCCATTTCTGCCAATGAACTATTCTGATGCAGGATTAAGGAGACTTTTAATTCCGCCAGTATTCAAAATTAATTTCAATAGACATCAAGACGCCAGCTGTTGTTAAAATTTGTAAGATTTTGTAGGGATGAACTTACTAAAAATATAATCTCCAAATATTCCATTATAAGACTTTCAGCAATCTAAAGCGTTGTGGCTACAGTGAAGGAATTATAACTGAAATTGGGATCCTATTACCATCTGACTAGAAGCAAAAGAAATAATAAATTGACATTCATTTAAGAAATACAAAATGACTGCATAAAAAGGATTACAAAATGATACAAAATGACTGCATAAAGGATGATTCATTTAGAACCCATGGTTATTGTGTTGATTGGTTTGTTTTATCGCTCTACGGCCATTGTGTGCACACTTTAGGTTAATTGGACCGGGACCCAGATGGATTCCGAACCACTCACAAACATCCATGCCACCGCCAGCATGAAGCCACTGAACCTGAAGATTATGGTACCAAAGGCCAGAGCGCTAGCCAATTGGCCATTAGGCTGCTGTTGTGTTAAAGAATCATTCTATTTGTCTGCAATTTTTTTTTTACTTGGAGTGGTTTGGAGATTACTGGGTCAGGCTTCTGAAGCTCGCCTTGAATTCCAATCTAGGTGCATTAAATTTGCAAGATTTAAGATGTTAAGGTGTCAGAGTCGTAACTACCCGTTCATTTGCATGTTGTATTAAAAGAATGTCGGAAATAATCTCACCAAATTTTCAATGTGAAACGCTTGCACATACGCTTGCTACGACAATAATCTGTCTGAAAACGACAATCGCAATGCACTATACCAGGGGTCGGCAACCTGCGGCTCTTTGGATGTGAAACTGCGGCTCTTTAGTTCCATATGCAAATATTATTTATTTTATAAAAAAAAAAAAAAAAAAAAACATTTTAAATCGTTCTGAACCGATTAACGAGGAATCTGAAGAACTGTTTCGTGATTTCAAAAACAAACCAGAAATCTTGAAAAAAATCAAAGATTTGCCACTATCCGCTAAAACAGTACAAGATAGAATAGCTAAAATATCTTCAAATGTAACATATTTGCAGGTGGGAGATATTCAACTTTCTTCTGCCTTATCACTGGCTATAGAAGAGTCTTACGACATAAAAGACACGGCAGAAGTTGCCCTTTTTGTCAGGTATATGTCTTCCCAAGGTCCAAAAGAACTTCTAGGATTGCTACCGCTCTCGGGACAAACTAAACGGGGAGATATAGCGAATGCCGTGCAAAAATGCCTTGAAGACAATAAGATCGATTTGAATAAAATCGTTTCAATAGTAATTGATGGAGCCAGAAATATGACAGGAAAAAATAAAGGGGTAACAACGATTCTTCAGAGCAAAATAAACCACGAAATTCTTGCGTTTCACTGCATAATACACCAAGAAGCGCTTTGTGCCCAATCATTTCCGGCCGAAATAGTTGAGGTCATGAATTTGGTAATCAAGATTGTTAACAACATCTTGTCAAAAGCACTCTACCATCGTCAGTTTAAAGAATTCTTAAACGAAATGGAGACTCAGTATTCCGACCTCTTTCTTCACAATAAAGTGCGATGGCTTTCCAAAGGTAAGGTGTTGAAACGTTTCGCTTTGTGCTTGAATGAAATAAATACATTCCTAAATAAAAAAGGCATTAATCACCCTGAGTTAGAGAATGACAAATGGTTGCAAAAATTTTACTTTATGGTGGATATCACAGCGAAATTAAATGAGCTGAATCTAAAACTGCAAGGAAAGGGAAACCCAGACAACGTTTTGGTAGAAGAATTGGTTTGTTTTGAAGAAAAATTAATTCTTTTTGCAGAAGATATTCAGAGCGGTATATTACTTCATCTTCAATTTCTAAAGCAATATCGTGATAAAACTAGTGTAATGAAGTACTACTAGTACTGAAAACTAGTGTAGTGTGTCTCCAGAAATGTATGTACGTAACGCAACAAAAGTTGACAACTTTAAAAGAAATGCCGCAAGTTCAGGAATTTAATATATTCGACGCATGGAATAGTCTTCCAGATTGCTACAGTGAGGTGAAGAAGTTGGCATTTGGAGTGTTGACTATCTTAGAATCAACATATTCGTGAGAGCAAGCGTTCTCTTGCATGAATATAATTAAAAGTAAAGTAAGAAACCAACTAACAAATGAAAATTTAGAGTCGTGTTTGAAACTTAAAGCAACAAGTTATGAGCCAAATTTATCCAAACTTTCTAAAACCATGCAAAGCCAATGCTCCCATTGAATTTGTTTGCTCAAATGTATGTTATTGTTTTTTTTTATTTTAAGTACAAATTACATTGTTTAGTAAAGTTTAAATTTTCTACTTGAATAACCATGCCAAGCCATCGCTCCCATTGAATTTGTTCAATTGTTCGTTATCGAAGTACAAGTTAATGTTGTAAGTAAATGTTTAATTGTTCTAATTTTTTACTTAAATAATAAGTAGTTATCTAATAAGGAATAAATGGAATGATATAATGAATAAATAGATATGTTTTCTTATGAATAAATAGATTAGTTTTTTTTTTATCACAAAACTTTATTTATGCGAGTACTAACAGGTGGGCTAGTATTATGAAATCGGCACTACTAGTGCTAAATCCATATGAATTTTAGTTAGCCCTAACCTTCAAAAGACACATGTATAAATTTGACAGCTGTTGCACTATTAGTATGTGAGTTATAGCATTTTTAGTGAAGCAAGTGTAGTTAGTTTGAAAAAATGGATAAAAAGAAATTTCATGTGTTAATAAAGCATTGCTTTTTGGCAAAAAAAAAATACTATTGAAGCCAAGGCTTGGCTTGATAAACATTATTCGGACTTTGCACCAGAAAAATCAATCGTAGAGAAGTGGTTTGCTAAATTTAAACGAGGCGAAATGAGCACCGAAGACTATGCATGCAGTGGACACCCCAAAGAGGCTGTTACCGACGAAAACATCAAAAAAGTCCCCAAAACAATTTCTGATAACCGTAAAGTGAAGTTGATTGAGGTAGCTGAGACCCTAAAGATATCAAAGGAACGTGTTGGACATATCGTGAATGAATATTTGGATATGCAAAAGCTCTGTTCTCTCTCTGCAAGTGGGTGCCCGCGCGAGCTTATTATCGACCCAAAACAACAACGAATTGCTGATTCTAAGCAGTGTTTGGAGCTGTACAATCGTAATAAACCCGAATTTTTGCGTCGATATGTGACAATGGATGAAACATGACTCCATCATTTCACACCGGAGTCCAATCGACAGTCAGCGGAGTAGACCGCACGTGATGAACGCAAAAAATGCTATAACTTCATCAAAAATGCTAATAGTGCAACAGCTATCAAATTTATACACGTGTCTTTTTAAAGTTAGGGCTAACTAAAAATCATATTTAATACTAGTAGCGCCATCTATGTGTCAGCCTACGAACTTTTCAGCCCACCTGTTATTTATTGTTGGCAAGAAAAAATTTTGTGGCTCTTTAAAACTTTGAAATTTTGTAAATTGCCATTTTTGGCTCTTCCGACTCAAAAGGTTGCCGACCTCTGCACTATACCTATCCAACGGAACTTATACCTAACTAAATAAAACTGACATCCGCCACTACAGCCCATTGTGGGCAAAGGCCGTCTGCCTACTGGCAGATTCCGAGACATGAGATGTTTTCCTTTGTACAGTGTAGGGTTGTCATTCCTTCATCTAATGGTCTATAGAAATATGTCTACCTACCGACCGGGACCTAAGATTTAAAATGAATTCTGACCCACTACAAATATCCATACCATCTTCAGGATTCGAACCGGTGCCACATGAGCACACTTTAGACTAAAGATTCCATTAACAAAATGAAATAGAATCCTTTTTGCCATCATTATTGTTTTAATATTAACTAAAGTTTATCATTAAACAAAGACCAAGACTGCTAGCCGAGTAAGGTTTGGTATGGTTTGTCCCTCTACGGTCATTTTTTCGCACACATTAGGCTACTTAGACCGGAACCTATAGTTTAACGTGGATTCCAACCAGTAACAAACATGCGTACCACGTCCAGGATTCGAACCGGAAGCATCAAAGGCCAGAGAGCTAGACAGTGGACCATCAGTCCTCAAGCAAGTTAAGAATTTCTTCCTGTTATAAATTTTAATTCCATTCTGCTTAGAGATGGCACAACTTGATAGATTCGACAGCGCAGATTTGCATGTGTTTTGACTAATAGTACCATTCCTTTTTATGGGCTATTATGTAGCACAAAATCGATTACGAATGGCGAACAATGATCTTGGATGCATTTGAATATTCTTCCTCCAAATTCCTTGGGCACGAAGCGGATTGATGGAAGAGCATGAACCTCCATCCTCCCTACTCAGAAGAAGGTTGGCGAGATGAGGGATGGGGTTGTAACTGCTTCCTGCTACTTCATTCGGCCGTGCGTGCCCACCCATCACTCAATTGCCAACTGACGCCAAATGAATGAGCGCCGATGAACAATGCATGTTCTCTGCGATCACTGGAAAAGTGAACTGGTGACCGGAGCATTTCACGCACCAGACTTGGCGAAGTCAAATAGTTAGTAGTAACAATAGTTACATACCGTTTTTACTTTGTGATTGTTCAAGCATATGCCCTACTTTTGATTGTAATAAAACTGATTTAAGCCTTTATCGCATTTGGGTGCTATTTTTATATGGCCTTATCTGAAACTCCATGTGATAGTCGCTCTTGTGTGAAACTTAGCAATTTTTTAAAATTGGTATTGTCATTTCAAAAAGTTTATTCTCATGGGAACTTGCAGAAATTTTTTTTAAAAATTAAGAATTTTAATTTCAGAAATGCTAGGAATAACCGTTAAGAAAATATTTCAATATCACATAATATCATTTAGTTTAATGGATGTTTGTAGTGTTCCAGAATCCACTTTAAACCGTAGTTCCAATCTAATATGACTGTTGAGCTTTGATGTAGGGCTGACAACCCTACCCTGCAAAAAGAAACCCTCTCCTATCTCGAAATCTGCCAGTAGGCATACGGCCTTTCCACCATAGTGGCACTGAGTACTTGCTACTTCATAGTGCTACTCAGTTATTTAGTTAGTTATAATATTATCTATGGCTTTATTTCAGAAATTTTATGTTGTTATTTTGGCTTAACATCGGATTAAGTATAATCTCGTATCTTTTAATTTCTTAAAAACTATTGTACAGTGGGAAATAGTTTTCTATATTAAGTATACATTTGTTCTACATTTGCAAATTATTTACTTATATAATTAAATAACATAATTTCAAGCTATATAGAGTATCAGTGATTGTTAATTTTATGATTGATTAACATTGAATTAGCCAAGAAAATATGCTACATTATAATCTTCAGATATATTTCATAATCATTTCAGATTTATTTCATTTATTTTCAGCTTCTTTAATAGAAAGTTCATGTATCAGACTAATCATGTCTGATACGTGAATTTAAATATTTATTTCCTTATTTTTTTCGGGAAATTTTATTATCAATGGAATTTTAAATAATAAAATTTCAAATGTTTTATCTTCGTTTGAAGGAATCATATCTTCATAGGATTCTTTTTACCATATTTAAATACAAAGAAGTCGTACAAATATAAAATACGCATTTTTTTTAAACCTGGGAATAACCATGACTCTACTGGCTGTTATCCCTACTTGGGTCGAACATGGATTTAAATAGATTTTAAGCATGTATTCACGCACTTGACATTTCTCATGGTAGTTATCAATATGTGAGTGTAATTATACTCATTACCAAACTTCTGCACCATTTTGTAATAGGTTGTTATTCTATAAAATAATTATGCCATTTTAAGCTGCTGGCGATGATTAAAAAAAAATATATATATATATAAGCTGGATTTTAATCTGATTCTAAAATATCATTTCGTTGTACTCCAGCCAATCAGAATGCTGAATTGGGCTTCCAATTGATTATCGTTCTACAATGGGAAATTGCAGTTATCTATTACTGTAACAGTTTAACATTTTATATTTAGTATCGATTTACTCCCTCTTTGGGATATTTTAACAAACAGGGCATTCTATAACTGAATGCAAATTGGCATTTATTCATTCATTAATTTAACTAAAACAGTGATAAAAGTACCTTATGTTAATGTGTTTACGTTTATTTCATAATACTTAAAAAAATAGATTTACTAAACTGACACAATATGTTATTTCTGCCTAAGTTTGTATATTTATCTTATTAGTTTAAAAGTTTATATTATCGATAGAATGTTAACTGTCAAAATTTCAAATTGTGAACTATTTTAAATAAATTAACATTAATTTCGAGTTATAGAAGACGGAAGTACACTTATAACATCAGCTAGTTATTTGAAGAAAATTCTCTAGTTGAGGAATTTTCACTTTTCATTTCATATAAAATAGTTTTTTCTCTGAGTTATGCATGGGTTAACAACCAATACGAAAAACTATATAATATTATCGAATTTTAAAATTTCTATATAAACTGAAAGAAAAACAGAAACAAAAGCGTTTGGAAGCTTGCTTGATGTTGGTTTCTAGTCCACAAATCTGATCCATTTTTGAGTCGAATTGTCACTTGTGATGAGATATAGATCCAATATGACATTCAAAAAAGTTCAACATAGTGATGGGCCAAAGATGAATAATCAAAACACACTCCAAAGAGTAATTTTTATTAAAAAGAACTGATGGTAAGTGTTTGGTGGTCTAGCTCAGATGTAATCTATTATGATTTCATGAAACCTGTCTCATTGATCACAGCAAAAATATAGTGCAACCAACTGGACGAAATGATGCAAAAACTTAAAAGAAAAACTGCCTAGATTGGTCAACAGATCGACTCCTATCATATTGCATGATAACGCTAGACCACACATTGCACAATTGACTGTGGCAAAAATTATAGGAATTGAAGTTGGAGCTTCTACATTATTCTCTATACGCGCCAGATTTAGCCGCCACTGAATGCCACTTCTTCCACAAGTTGGACAATTATTTAACAGGAAAACAATTTAATTCCGACAGTGTTGTAAAACTGGCCTTCCAGGAATTCATTGACTCTCCGCGAGGGTTTTACACCACCGGCTTGAACATTCTCAGCTTAAACGGCAAAAGTGTATGAACTAAATGAGTGGATACTTTGATGAACAAAATATTTCCTTATATTTATAAGTTATCAATCAACTTTGCCCCTTTTCTAAAAATTTCATCTGTGACAGCCCGATATAATGACTTAAATTTACATGCTGTGGGCGTCGGAAACAAAGTTGAAATTATTAGAAGCAGAGAAAAAAAAAATTTAGAAAACATTTCTGCATATAATGCTTCGATACTGTTGCAATACATCGATTGGCGGACATGCATATGAAGACATGCGATCTGAAAGATTTAACAAAACCAATTTTTACTAGTTCTAAATTTCACGAAACAAAATTCTTGGAATTGTAATAATGAGGCTATTCTCATGAACTCTTGAATTAATTCGATCATTCTTGTATAAAGACTTCATAATAAAATTCCAAACGGAATATTTAAAATGTTGTTCGTTATAATTCATTGAAACTTCAATGAATTAGAACAAAAAAGTTATTTTATTGTGGGGGAGCTTGGTTGATTGGGGTTTTATGGCACAAGGACCATGACCATGCTGCATTAAACGACAGTAGGGAGGAGAGAGGAGAATAAACATAATATTCATGAACAAAAACGTCAACATGCAAATTTACCATCCAAACCCTCAACAGACTTAATCCACTTTCATTCTAAACCACTTCTCAACTAAAACTGTATAATTTTATTACAATATTTTTTCTTCCTCCAACCACATATAAATGAACTTCATTGATATTAAGTCACGTTTACCACGTCATTATTAGAAAAGCTCTTCGTAACAATCGCTCTTCGAAGTCAATGAAAAAGAAAACAAGAATGGAGCACGACTTTCTGCTTCGTATAGTGGCTGTGATCCCATTCTGAGTTTGGGATCCTTTTGGCCATTAACTCAGTGTTTATTTGCACACTTGATCCTGTACCCTGATAAACAGGCAATTTCCGCAAAATGCGCAGCCAAGAGCGCACAGGAATGCGCAGCAGGAGTAATTAATAGGTAATTCCGTTGGATAAAAATGATCTATTTCATGAGCCTTTCGATTGTTGAAGCCAGGGATCATGCCTTTGTTTCTTGCAGGCTTCCTTGTTCATTGAAGTCAGTTGAATGTGTTATTATTTTTTAATTTTTAATTAATATATTTATGTATCTATGGAGGAAATGCATAAATCAGTATCATGAAAGATTATAAGAACATCGTTTTTATGACTTTGACCCTTCTTGTAAGTATGAAAATCGGTTGTAGATCGAGAGAATTTTTATTTCTACACCGTGTAAGAATTTAAATTAACAGATAAATCAATCTAAGTTAAGAATATACACTGCTAAATTTATGTACTTCAATCTTAAATGGAGCTATAAAAAGGATGCATATATATATATATATATATGGTATTTCAATATTATGCAGTTAAGTAGGTAACAGTACTACTCAGAGAACGCAGATATTCTCAAAGTAATTAATAAGTAATTTTTTTTAATTTAAAAATTATCTATTTCGTGAATTTTTCCTTTGTAAGAAATGAACAATGCCAAGAATCATCGATTATTCTTAGTACATTTATTTATCTTTTAAGGAAATTCATGAATCAATATAATGAAATATGTAGACTTATCGTTTATGATTTTGACTTTTTTTGCAAGCTTAAAAATCGAATCAAGATAGAGAGTTTTTATTTCTCATCCGTTTAGAATTTAAATTAACAGATAAATCAGTCTAACATAAGAATATACATTGTTAAATTTATTTACTTCAAAATTAAAGGGAGCTATAACAGGAATATATATATATGTGTATATATATTTGGTATTTCAATATTATGCATTTAAGTAAGGTAACAGTATCACTGAAAGATCGCAGGCATTCTCAAAATGAGTAATAGATAATTCCGTTGGATAAAAATGATCTATTTCATGAGTTTTTCGATTGTTGAAGGCAAGAATCATGCCTTTGTTTCTTGCAGGCTTCCTTGTACAGAGGAGCCAATTGAATGTGTTATTATTATTTTTTAATTTTTAATTAATATATTTATTTATCTGTGGAGGAAATGCATAAATCAGTATAATGAAAGATAATAAGATCATCGGCTTTATGAATTTGACGTTTTTTGTAAGTATGAAAATCTATTGTAGATCGCGAGGGTTTTTATTTCTACTCCGTGTAAGAATTTAAATTAACAGATAAATCAGTTTAACCTGCACTGTTAAATTTATGTACTTCAAAATTAAATGGAGCTATAAGAAGAATATATATGCTGTTGTTGTTGTAATGCAGCAGGCAATATAGAAAGTTAATCTTTATGCCGTAAGCAAGAACTGCACCGCTGTTTCTCATTTAGTATTACCCAGGGGTACGTGTAGCTTGAAGACGTGTTACGGACGCGACACTATCCCTACAACACTCTATGATCCTATTAGACCGGGACCTACGGTTTAAAGTGGATTCCAAACCCCTCCATTGCAGCACAGGGACCCAAAACCGAAACCTGTGGTACCAACCTCCAGAGCGCTGTTTGGCCATCCGGCCTCCCCAAAAAAGAATGTATGTATATAGAGAAGAGAGCACAGGTCAGAGAGCACAGGTATTCTCAGAGTAATTCATAGGTAATTTCGATTAATAAAGCAATTATCTATTTCGTGAGCTTTTCATTTGTAAGAAAGGAATAATGCCAAGAATTTTCGTCTCAATTTCAAGATTTTGTATCTTCCTTGTTCGGAAAAATTACTTGAATGTTCTGTTATTTTTTAATTTTTACTTAGTACATTTATTTATCTCTTAAGGAAATACATGAATCAAAATAATGAATTATGGTTTAAATATCGGTTGAAGATCGCGAGGGCTTTATTTCTCCTCCGTGTAATAATTTAAATTAACAAATACATCAGTTTAAGAACATATATTGTTACATTTATTTTCAATATTATATTTTAAGAAATTACATGAATCAATATACTGAAATATCGTTTATGGGTTTGACCCTTTTTGTAAGCTTAAATACCATTTGATGATCGCCAGGCTTTGTTTTTTTCTCCATGTAAGAATGTAAATTAACAGATAAATCAGTCTAACCCAAGAATATACCCTATTAAATTTATTTACTTCAAAATTAAAGGAAGCTATAAAAAAGAATATATACATATATATATATATATATTTAGTATTAAGGTAACAGTACTACTCTGAGAGCACATGCATTCTCAAAGTAATTAATAATTTCGTGGGTAATTTCGTTTATTAAAAAAATTATCTATTTCGTGAGCTTCTCATTTGAAGATAGAGGAATAATGTAAAGAACCTTCATATCTTCTACCTTCCTTGTTCAGAAAAGTCAGTTGAAGTGCCATTATTTTATACTTTTTTTTTACTTTTAGTTAGTACATTTATTCGTCTTTTATGAAAATATATGAATCACTATAATGAACTATCACATGTGTTTTTGACCCTTTTTGCAAGCTTAAAAATCAAGATAGAGAGGGTTTTTATTTCTACTCCGTGTAAGAATTCAAATTAACAGATAAATCAGTCTAACATAACAATATACCCTGTTAAAATCTATGTACTTGAAAATTAAATGGAGCTATAAAAAGATATATATATATGTATTTAGCATTTCAATATTATGCAGTGAGGTGAGGTAACAGTACAACTCAGAGAGCACAGATATTCTCAGAATAATTAACAAGTAATTAAAAAATTATCTACTTCATAAGCTTTTATTTGTAAGCCATGAACAACGCCAAGAATCTTCGAATGCTGTATCTTCCTTGTTCGGAAAACTTAGTTGAATGTTATATTATTTTATGTTGCTATTTCTTAACTTTTAATTAGTACGTTTATTTATCTTTTAAGGAAATTCATGAATCAATTTAATTAAATATCATAAAATCATTGTTTATGTGTTTAAAATTTTTTGTAAGTTTAAATATCGGTTGAAGATCGCCCCATCAATTTGGCAGAGCTACAAATATTTGGCATAGCTTTGATACCACAAATAGCTTTAAATTTTATAGCTTTCTTGTTTCAAAAAGTTCATTGAATGTATTATTATGTATCATAATTATTTAATTTTTAGCTTTTAATTAATATGTTTAAATATTTATGGAGAAAAGCAAAGACAGATTTATTTATGTCTTAGATTTTTTTTGTAAAATTTCAAATCGATTGTATATGCAAACTTATTTTTGTCTAAGTTATTAAACTACTAATTACTACTAATTAACTCGGCATAAAATCTGTAAATGCATACATTCCGAAATCCAAAAATTCATACATTTGAAAGCTAGACAAAATCATGAAAGAAATATATATGAATTAAGAGGTTTTGATCGATTATTAATGAAAGAAATAAGTATTCAATCCTATGTATATGAATATCAATGGCCATACATTATTATTCTCTTAACTAGAGAATAATTAGAATAACCGAATTTTTTAGAAAATATAATTATTCTAAGAAAATGATATTTTTTAATATCATATTTTAAATCCTACTGTGGCACTCTCCTAGGTATATGAATATCAACGATAATGCATTATTATTCTTTTAATGATAGAATGATGATAATTAACGAATTATTTTAGAAAAGAATCATTATTCTAAGAAAACGATCATTTCTTAAAGCATATTTCAGATACTACTATCGTACTCAGTCATATGTATATGAATATCAACGGTAATACATTATTATTATATTACCTATAGAATAATCATTACCGTGTATATTCATATACATATTTCTATTAACGATAGAATAATGAGAAGCAAGAAATTTTTTAGAATAGTTTAAGTGTGATATTGATAAACGTTATAAATAAAAATTTTCTATAAAAAAATGGAAATTGTGTAGGAAAAACAGCTGTAAATATGCCATTGAGAACTTCTTCAATAATATTATTATAATAATATATAATATACTATTATTCAATTTTATTATTCTTATTTTATAAGAAATTACTAAAGCATATATAACGCAATGACATGCAAAGTTATGAGCTATTGAAATATTGAACATTAATAATTCTTAAACTATCTCCCTCATTAAAAATAAAAATACAGTACAGAAATTTTTTATAAAACCTACTCAGGAAATTCATCTCTAAAAATATCCAAGTGTATTTTTACATCGATATCTACCATTCATATTCCGATTTTAATTTATTATCATTTGATGGAATTATAGGTGTAATTTTTTGCTGCTTTCGATTAATTAAGCCAAATTAATAGTCCTTAATCACACGCTTTCAAAACGGAAATTCGCAACAATTAGCTAAACCGTAGAAATATAAAACTAATATGCCGAATCATCAACTCAACTACGTGAGCTAGTTATGGATCAGGTAAATTAACACGCATTGCATGTTTATTTAAGTTTTGTTTACTTCCTCAATTAACACTTTTCTAAAATTTTACTGGATGGTAAGTCTGCTGTGATCTCATTATGTATTGATGTTATCCACTGACAAATAGTTGGAAATTTATCCCTGGAGTGAAAAAATGGTTAATGGTGTAACAGTTAAGACATAAATGATTATCAGTTCTTGATAGGAAAATAGATTGAAGTTATGAATTTTATTGCATATCTTTTTGCGGAAATGTATTTTTGAAACAAAATTGAGTGATTAATTAGTTAAATATTGTTGATTTTTAGTAAATTTCCCTGTCTTATAAAATTTTAATCCGTTTAATATCCGTTTTATTTTTAATTTTTTTGTATTTAGCATTTATTATATAAAAATAAAATTGATTGTCCTTAAATTATGCATGCAATAATAAAAAAATCTATCAAATTATTATTCATTTTTGGTATTTAACATTGTTAATATAAAAAATAAATTGATTGTCATTAAATTATGTGCGTAATAGTCAAGAAACACATCAAATAATTATTCATTTTTTTGTATTTATGATTGTTAGTATAAAAATAAAATTAATTATAATTAAATTATTTTTATACTAACAATATTAAATACAAAAAAAAAAAAAAAAAAATCGAAAAACATATCAAATAATTATATATATATTTTTTTGAATTTAACATTAGTATAAATATAAAATTGATTGAAACTAAATTATGTGCGTAATAATCAAAAAACATATGAATCAATTATTCATCTTTTTGTATTTAATATTATTAGTATAAAAAATTGATTGTAACTAAATTATATACGTAATAGTCAAAAAAAGGAATCAAATAATTATTCTTTTTTTTATATTCAATATTGTTAGTATAACAATTATAAATTGATTGTAATGAAATTATAATCATTATACTTTAATAGATTAAAAAATGTAACACTGATTAAAAATCATATAAATGTCAAAAATATGAAATATTTAATCAATTTTTGTATTCAAGAATGTTAGTATTAAAATAAAATTGATTGTAACTAAATTATATATACTAGAATCAAAAACATATTCATTTTTTTGTATTTAACATTGTTAGTATATAAATAAAATTGATTTTAATTAAATTATGTACACAATAGTAAAAAAAACATATAAAATTTTTAATCATTTTTGTATCCAACATTGTTAGCCTAACAATGTTATAGATTGATTATAATTAAATTATATGCTCTATACATTAATTGTTTAAAAAACGTAACATTGATTAAAAACATCAATAATGAAAAACGTCAAAACTATGACTATTGCAACGATGAAACATGTCAAAAAATATGAAATAATAATTCATTTTTTGTATTTAATATTACTAGTACAAAAATAAAATTGATTGTAACTAATTTATGTAAGCAATAGTCAAAATAATTATTCCTTTTTTTTTTTTTTGTATTTAACAATGAAATAGAACTGATTATAGTTCAATCACGTATGGAATAGTCAACATTTTTAACTAAATGAGATGATATTTGGATATACTAATCACTTTCTTTGTTTTTTTTACTAAAAAGATTACCAGCTCGATTCCCGTCAGATTAAATTGGACCCGTTAAATTTTAAGTCTTTGATGTCGATGAGAATTCAGCGAAGGCGTTGTTCCGGGATTTATTATATTCATCATAAACGTAATGCAATAAAGCTCTCCTCTTTTTTTCATTGCTGGTAAACTGTAGTAAGTACTTCGTGGCTCCCCCTGGACAACGCTATATACACTACCATTTGTATTTTCAGTGTAAATAAGTCCAGGTCAAGTGTTCAGCTATGAAAAATGTAGATTTTATATCGAAATTTTCCCATTTTTTTAATATTCTAATACGAAAAATGATTAATAAAAAGTTTTTTGAAAATCCAGTTTGAAAATTTTGTTGTTGTTTTCGAATCCCAGACACATTGGCCTACATCATTCCCCACTAGCAGCATATTCAACATTACACAGGATTTACCATAGAGGAAAGAGACTATACACTGTAGCTGCCTTTTACCACCAGCCACAGGGATAACATCTGGAGGATTCATACTTGATCCTCGAACCCAATCGTAGGACTTTATGTCCTACTGACTTAATATATATTTAATATATGTCCCTTGACTGTAATATATTTAATTAAAATTAAGAATTTCAAATTGTTGTGTATGCGCTGTTTGTTGCTATTTTCAATTCTTGTTATTGTTGTTTTCGAATCCCAAGTACATTGAACTACATCATTCCCCACTGACAGCAGATTCAGCATTACCCATGGGGAAAAGAGACTACTAACTGCAGTTGCAATTTACACCACCCATAATGACATCTGAAGGATTTACACTTGCTCCTCGAGCCTAACCGTAGAACTCTCTGACCTACTGATTTATCGAGTAGAATACAGATAGTTTTCATAAACACAGATACATTTAAGCATTATTTCTCGCTTTCTATTTTTCAACTTTAAACAGCATGAAAACAAATATAATATATCTCATTAAATATAAATATTTCATTATAATCAAGAATTTTGAAAATAAAGAATATTGTTTAAAAAAATGTTAAATAAGAAAACAATTACAGGAGATCTAAACTACAATATATTATTTTTTTAATCAATTAATCTTCCTCGGTGTTTGTTTCTTATAACTATTTCCACTGTTTAATTTATTCTGAAATACATAATTGAAATATTATTAATAAGTCTAAATAAAGCGAAGGTAATTTTCCATCCATTTAAAAATAAATAAAAATTTCCTTAATTTTTTTTTTTTTAATTCGAATGACATATTAGGGAAAATCAGAGATATGGAAACAGACTACTTCTAAACAGAAAGGTTTTCTAACTTTAATTATCGCTTCTCTTTTTCTTTTGCGGGGAAAAAAGAAAAGTTACGTAAACATCAAATGAAAAAAAAAAAAAAAAAAAAAAATCTTTTTTCCATGTCTTACTCCATTTACTTTTCTCTATTCACTTTTCTTTTTTTTTAAAAAAGAAAATAAAGAAAAAAAAAAGGGAGGCTGAACATCATTATTATCTTATTTTTGGAAGAAAATGCCACACACAAAACGAAAAAAGAAAAAAAAAGAAAAAGAAAGGAAAAAAAAAGTGATAATACTTTCATCCCTGCCTTTCATACATACCTGCATTGCAACGGACAACCTTATGGCAAGGTGAGCAATCGTCTAGGGAATTTTAGAGGGAAAATTAAACAGACTCGCCGTGAAATTCCCTAAGGGGTGTGGGGAAAAGAGCGCAGACTCGTCAAGAAATTAAAACGGCGAAGAAATAAATTATTCAAGGAAGACCCCTCGAGAATTTATACTTCCTACTTTGGCAACGCCGAAAAAGGACTTTTGCATGCGTTAAGACAGACGATAAATCCATGGGGGATTTCCTATTTTTCTCCCTCCACCCCTTCCTGGGGAAAATGCGAGGGATAATGCAGAAAATTAAATATGCTTACGGACCCAACACAACTTTGTAATTTCGTTTGCATTGCAATTGATAATAGAATCTGTTTGCTTTTGCCTGTAATGGAATTAAAACGTATAAAGTTTTGATTGGATTTTCCCTTCTCTAAAATAACGAAACGGATTTGATTCCGTAGTCTGTTTTATTGTTTTACCCCGCATTTCCTTGAATTAGAAAATTAATACTATCACAAAAGGTTCCCCGTTCTCATAGGAGTTAAAAAGGAAGGCCACATCCTTGCAAAAATGGAGCCTTTTAAATTCATTTAAGTAAATATATCGATTTATAAGGTTGATGAAATGAGCTGAAATGTACGTTCTACGAAATGGATTTATTAATTTTACATAATTTTTTTTTTTTCAGGTGGGAATTATTGGAAAAGATTGTACGTTTCTTTCTTGTGTGTGTTATAAGTTTAATCATTTCTTCAATCACTTTTCTTCAGCAACACAGTTATCATACAACAAATTCTTCTTTTCTAGGTCCAGGGTAACGTTGTATATATACTATTGTAATGGAAAATTTAATAACAGATGCATTGTTAACGATGTATTAGAGTAAATATGTCGTTCGTTGTATATTACAGCAAATGCAACGTTACCCAGCGGAGACTCTGAAAGCCCTGCTATTTTGTCATAATAGGCGACCTGATGGCCAATTGGCTAGCGCACTGGCCTTTGGTACCACAATCTTTAGGTTCCATTAACAAACATGCATGCCTGGCAGTGGCATTGATGTTTGTTAGTGGTTTGGAATCCACGTTAAGATGCAGGTCCTGGTCTAATTAGTCTAAAGTGTGCACAAAATGATCGTAGAGCGGCAAACCAAACTGAACCTGCCATCATAATTTGGATTTCTGACAGTGGCATCTGGTTGCTTCGAACTATCTTCGATTATATCATGTATCAATAAATCATTATTCTTATATATTCACTACAACGATAGATACACAGCAAATACAACGTTATACAGGGTAAACTCTAAAAGCCCTGCTATCCTGCCATCATAATTTGAATTAACCAATGAGGGCGGCATCTGGTTGCTTCGCACTGTCTCATCATATATGCAATCATATATCAAAAACTCATTATCACCATGGATGTTTATAGTGATTCGGAATCCACTTTAAGCCGTAGGTCGCCGTCTAATATGACTGTAGAGTGTTCGTATGACAACAGTACCCCCCAAAAAAAGTCAGCATCACGGAGCCAAATCAGACTTCTACCCACGGGTTCTCCATCGCAACAGAAGTTGCACCCCTTCCCCTTTTTCCTTCCATGAGACCACAGAGGTTCATGGACTTGGTCTAGATGTTGCTGTATACGAAGTGGGATAAAAAAAAATCATTAAGCCGGACATCTTTGTATTGGGTTTAAGAAGAAAGTAAGAACGGAGATATGTTCAAATACACCCTTTAAGATGCTCATTCGAATTTGCAGTGATTTTAATGTCCAAGATTTTCTCATCGTTAAGTGGCCAACAAACTTTATGAGGTCAAAATCCAAATTTTGTAAGTATTAGCCAACCTATATATTTAAGTTAACATTTAGGTTAAAATGTTTAATATTAATATGATTCCCTGATTAAATGGAATAAATAAGTTTTACAAAAAGTTTTTTTAAAACAATTTAAATAATACCGGAGAAAATATATGTCATCAAGTATTGTTTATAATACATTTCTAAATATTCAAATAGAAAAAAAATCTTATTGGTTATAGTTTGCTTTTGCAGTAATAATCAGTTAAAATTATCTTATTTAAACATAACCATTTCTAAATACATGAGTAAATAGTTTGATTAACAATCGCTTCCACTAACTTTCATTAGTTATTCATAGATTTCATAATCAGCAGAAGTTCTATTTTAGAACTTATATTTAGATATTGTAGTTAAAGAATGCTACAAGCCACTATGATTTATGTCATCCCCTGAGACTCCTTTTACTGTTCAGTTACTTATTACTATTAGTTGACAATTTACTTATTCGGTGTGACTATTGGATAAATCTATTTGCAGATACGTGTCTTTCTTTTTATTTTACAATAGTCACCATGTTTAATTCAATGTACTCAGTAATGGGCCAAGGGAAATGTACAAAAGGGTACATATTCGATTCTCTTTCAGATGAAATGTTTTATAGTCCCTGATTTGAATAATGGACTGACTCGGTAGTGTTGGTGACAGTGTCTCATACAGACAGTAAGACAACATCTCTATTGGGTTTGAGAAGAAAGTAAGAAAGCAAGTCTGCTCAAATATCATCCTTTAAAATGTTCATTCTAAACTGCAGTGGCTTTAAGCTCCAAGATGATCTCATTGTTAAGTGACCACCAATTATTATGAGCTTGTATACCAAGCTTTGTAAACGTCAACCAACCCATACAGTATTAGGTTTAGAATATTTAATATATAATTCACTTCTTAAATTGAATAAGCTTACAAAAAGTATTTGTAAAACAATAGATAAAATAGATCTGTTATCGAATATTGTTTATAATACATTTCTAAATATCCAAATAGGAAATTTTTTTTATTGATTATAGTTTGGTTTTCCAGCTTAAAAATAACCAGTTAAAATCAGCTTATTCACTCATAATCATTTCTAAATACATGAGCAAATAGTTTGATTAACAATTGCTTCCACAAACTTTCATTAGTTATTCATAGATTCCATAATCAGCTGGAGTTCTAGTTTGGAACTTATATTTAGTTATTGTAGTTAAAGAGTGCTACAAGCCATTATGATTTATGCTATCTCCTGAGACTCGATTTCCTGTTCGGTTACTTATTACTATTAGTTGACAATTTGCTTATTCAGTGTAACTATTGGATAAATCTATTTGCAGATACGTGTCTTTCTTTTTATTTTACAATATTCACCATGTTTAATTCAATGCACTCAGTAATGGGCCCAGGGAAATTCACAAAAGGGTACAAAGTACAAAAGGGCACCTATTTGATTATCTTTCAGATTAAATATGTTATAGTCACAGCTTTGGAAAATGAACAGACTCGGCAGTGTTGTTGATAGGGTCTCATATCGACAGTAAGATAATTTGATTGTAGTTTTCCCGGTTCTGTTTAATTTAACACACAAATATCAATTATCGTTGAAAGTTCACATGGAAAGCAATATTTCATTCTCTAATTAATTCCTCTTTCGTTTATTTAATTCCTAAAATTTGAATATCGTTCAAGTTTAGCATATGCATCTGAAACACCTAATTTTTTCAACTTCGAGAATTAATCGTAATATAAATGACTTGCTAAAAAAAACTACAAATTCAAAAGCCACACTAATTAAGTATTGGCAGTTTAATAATTATTTAGAATTAAATGTTCAAAGTTATTCATTTTTATTTAAACATAACCTAACAGACAGAACCTCTAAAATGTTCATTAAAAATAAAACCTAAGTTTGTAGCTTTGTTTTGATTATCATATTATTTTTTAAATCTCTCCTACTCAGACTTACATGAAACAAAATGTGCTATTTGAGTAAAAATCCCATAATCATTCTATAAATAACATTTTTCATTTTTTATATTATTTAATATGTTGGATATTGGAAGTGACATGCATAATTTTTTTTTTAGATAGCAACACTTTCCCTGAAAAGGCTGGCCATCCCTGATACAGACAATTTGGAATTGAATATAGCATTTTTAGAAGTCTTGCGTAATCAGAGGTCATTGGGCGTTGATAAAATCCCGTTGACAAGAATATTTAAAACTACATTAAAGTTATGAAAGTCCTGTTTTCCTATATTTCATGTAAAGGGAATAATATATTACTGTTATACACTCATGTCCATAAATTAAGGATAATTCAAAATGACACAGAAATTGAACTCTAAAATAAAAATTTCACCTGTAGAATTATCACACACATCTTGAAGAAGAATATGCAAATTACAGGAGACCACCAGATGGCGCGGATAGTACGTCACGAGAGTGTAAGAGAGGGGTATGTAAGGAATGGTGGCAAAGAAGTAAAATTGTTCACAAGCGCTTTAAAAGCCTTTCAGTGCAATAACCGCATAGTTATGGCACAAAGGAAGCATTTGGATGATTTTTTACGTGGTAGAATTATCGGACGACTGGAATGTGGACGTACCCAGCTGGAAGTATCCGAGGAACTTGGAATCACCCAGAGTGTCATCTCCAGGCTTTGGCAACGATTCCAAGATGATGGTAATGTGAGTAGATGTTACAGCACAGGTCGCCCCGAGTTACAACGCCGAATGAGGACCGGTATTTAGCAGTTACTGCCAAAAAGAAACAGACGGAGCACAGCATCAGACCTGTCTCGTCAGCTCTCTTCAGCTACCGGTACGACAGTTTCAAGGCAGACCGTGTACAGACGCTTAGGGCACATTGGTCTATATGCTCGTAGGCCTGTCAGATGTGTTCCACTTAACGCAACTCACTGTCGCCTGCGATTAACCTGGAGTAGAGAGTATGCATTGTGGACATCGCAACGGTGGTCTGGTGTGATGTTTTCCGACGAGTTCAGGTTTAGTTTGCAGTCTGATTCTCGCCGGACTTTCATATGGAGAGCCCAGCTACCCGTTACCACCAAGAGAACACCATTGAACGACACCGTTACGGTGGTGCAGGATGGCTTGTTTGGGGAGGAATTATTCTTGGTTCCAGGACTGACCTGCATGTTCAGAGTGTAACGATGACAGGCCACATCTATTGGGATGTCCTTCTGGAACAACATGTACGTTTATTTCGGGGCGCCATGGGTGCTGAATTTCTGTTTATGGATGACAACGCCCGTCCTCACCGTACAAACATTGTAGACGAATGCTTTCAATTGGAGGATATCACACGTATGGATTGACCAGCATACTCACCGGATTTGAATCCAATAGAGCATGTGTGGGATATGCTTGGCCGACGAATTGCAGCCCGTCAACCCCCTCCCACCTGTCAACCGGAACTTCGGAGGGCATTGCTTGATGAGTGGTGTGATATTCCCCAAGATCAGATTGATAATTTGATACTCAGCATGCCTAGGCGTTGTAAGGCCTGTATTGCATCGTCCGGGAGACATACTCCGTATTAACCACCATACTAACCATGTTATATTTTTTTTTGTAAATAGGCTCTTTTTTGAAATTTGCTCCAGGGAGTAAAAATCGCAATTTTTATTAATTATATCAAAGATATAGCATCTGTTTTGCTCTTTACCTTTTGTTTAATAAATAGACTTTACAAATAAGTCAAATTTGTTTTTCTTCTGTCTCTTTCTTTGCTTGAACTTCATTATCCTTAATTTATGGACATGAGTGTATATTAAAATTCCTGTATTATATAGTATAATATTTATCCCTCCTATCAACGTAACGTTAAGAAAACCTTGAAAAACATAAAAATATCCTTTTGATATTAAGTAAATATAACATTATATAAGATTGTTGTAAAACGAACAATCTTAAATCTCACATAAGCGTCTTGTTTGGATGTAGCATTGTAAATACAAATTAATTGAATAAAGGGGGTAAAATTTTGAAGAGGTCGACAGACAAATCAACCCCATATAGATGTTAAAATAAATATTTTATCTCTGGAATTAAAAGTTTTCACAAAAAGTTAAAATCATTGCTAATTAAAATTAGTTTTAAAATTTTTGGAATAAAAATAATATTTTTATAAAATCTGTATAATACACATATAAATATATCACGATATAATATACGAATATATAATATATCACGAACAGACCTTAGACAGGCAATGAAAGGTGACCATTGTCTTCCGGGAGAACTTTTAAGGGAAAACGGCTCATGTTTGAGCATCATATGGGAGAAAATTCTGAAAACTCCCAAAAGCCAAAAGACACCCTGAATATTTACACACATTATCACAATATCGATTTTCTTTTACTTGCGCACATTGCCAAAGAGCCATGAATCAGGCAATTCTGTTTATTTATGATCAAATAATGAGAATTAATTAAAATATAATAATATAGTTAAATAACGAGATTGTATAGGAGAAAACCTATAAAACACTCAAAGGGTACCTTTATTAATTATTCACATCATCTCAATTTAAATCGAGTCTTATCTACTTGCGCACATTGTCATTGAGCTATCAACCGAGCAATTCAGTTTATTTATGGTTTAATAATTAGAAATAAATAAATATAATAAAGAATAAATATAATAATAAAATATAATAAAGAAATGGCATGGGAGAAAATCCGTAAAACTTCCAAAAGGCATCCTGATTTTCGGTGCACGTTGCTTAACACACACTATCATAATCGCCATCGGTTCTCATCTACTTGAGGACATTATCACTGAACTATGTATCGGACAATTCTGTTTATTTTTGATCAAAATTTTATGTTGTTTATTAATACACTGTTGTTTTTGTTTGACGTTTGGAAAAAATATGGATATTGGCAAAAAAGAATAAAATAATAATTTATTTGTGCTTTAATTAACGCACAGAAAAAATGCCATGACTTGAATACAGATATTCTCATTCTTTCTTTCAAAAAATAATTATTATCTTAGAAATCAAAACAAATATGCGTTTTTTAAAATTAATATGAAATGTAGCATTTCTTCAAACAAAAATGCATAAATAAAATGTATTTATGCTTATTAGAATAACAAAAGAATTTTGCTAAATTTTAACTCTTCCCTTATTATAAAATTAATATACTTCACAATTATGCAGAATAATAATTTCTTTTTTAGAAAAAAACACATTTTTATATACATCACATACTTTTACCATGTCATCTGATTGTGATAATTTTTTAAAAAACCTAACAAAATATAAAAAACTATGTATTCTTAACTGTAAAAAATTGCACATCAAAACTCAAAATACATACTTCTACAGGTTTTCATTTAAGTATATCACAAAATAAATTCATCTAAATCAAGAAAGATCAAAGGAAATTAAAAAAGAATATAAATATAAATATATTTCTGTTGAGAAATAATTTATTACAACCAGTCATCAAAAGTCAAATGTGACAAAAAAAAAAAAAAAAAAAAAAAAAAATTGTGAACCTTTTATAAAAAGTATTAACATCAAAAATGAGATCTAGGCGAAAAATGTTGCGCTTAGAAAAACATCTGAACTTATACTCTATTGAAATAGACGATGAAAACAAATGTAAAATGCTTATCATTTTTTTATATTATCTCAACAACTGTAAACAATAACACGAAAGACGAAAGCCAAGTAAGAAATAATTAATTACAAACAGTTAAAAAACGGAGAAAACAAAACGGAAAACTTTCTTTAATTCCGCAAAATACACTAGGCAATAGACGGCAAGAGCTATGGAGATTTGTTGAAAAAAAATGATAATAAATAAATAAAAAATTACGGTGAATACTAAAAATTTCACCACTGGTATTAACCTCCAGAGAGATTTAAAAATGTTAGGAGGTTTAAATATTAGGTATATGTGGTATTTTTGTCTTTTATTTTGTGGCTTTTGCTAAGTACTCTTTGCAACAGAGCCTGGAGATTTAAAACCAAAACTTAATACCAAGCTTTCAAATCAACGGGTAAAAATAAAAAAAAATTAAACAACAAAGCTGAAAATGTGGGATAAAAGCGTATTTATTATTTCTGACTCATCCCCATTCAATCTCTTGTGGATTTTAGATTATTTGGAGATGATACGTTGATTTAAAAATAAGATTTTAACTATTTTCACCGCTGGGTACGAACAACAACATTTACATTTATTCTTGGAGAGATTATGTGTGCGCAAAAAGAAAAAGAGAAAATAATAATGAAGAAGCAAAAAAAAAAAAGAAAAGAAAAGACAGAAAGACACGCCCGCCATATTGAATTCCCTGTGGTAATTATTTTGGAATGCATGATGATGATGATGTTGATGATGATAAATAAATAAATAAAAAAAAGATTGGTAAAAATACTACCGCCGCTTTAAAAATCTAGCTCTTGAATATATTATCTTAATAAGGAACTGCATGACATGAAACAAAATGGATTTCCTTTGAGACACCAACGTCTTTTCTATGTCTCTCTGTGTAGCAGTTTTTTTCATTTTTTTTCTGTCGCAAGCGTCAGTTCTGCTTTGTGAGCATATTAACTATCGCAAGGTTTGCCAAGGTGCATTTTTTGATCTTCTAGCTACTAAATGGTTGTTAAAAAAACTGATTACTAAGTAGCAAAAGCTGCTCCTGCAATCTGAATAATTAAATCAGGTTTTCTAATGAATACGATATTTATTTTTTATCGTGGGTACCGGTGTACTGGGAAGGATCCGGTACAACTGGGGATTCAGTTTTCGAGTCGGTACATCGTAGGTTACCATCAGAACGTGGAGCTTTATCTTTACTTTTTCGTAAATTAGAATTTTTCTTCTTTTCTCTGGTGGTTTGAGTCATTTAACATTTTATGTCGCTATTATATCGAAAAGCCATATCTGGAACAGAAGTGAAAAATATCACATGATGTAATAAATGCTCTCTTTCGACTGAAAAATTCGTGAGCAAATATACGTTTGATAGTAAATGCGTGTTTTCTTCAGTGATATGTGTTAATAATAAATCTTAATCCTTAGTTATTTTTTTCAAACTATTCTCTCCATTTCAGATTTCAAGACTATTGTAAATAATTTTGTTATTTATAATATTAAGGCCTGCGGGCCAATTGGCTAGCGCTCTGGCCTTTGGTACCACAGGCTCCAAGTTCGTATCCTGGCTGTGTCATAGATGTTTCCTAGTGGTTCGTAATCCACTTTAAGCTGTAGGTCCCGGTCTGTTTAGCCCTCGTGCGTACAATATGACCGTAGAGCGACAAACCGAACCTCTTCTACTTGCTCACATCATCACTGAGCTATGAATCGGGAAATTCTGTTTATTTTTGGTCAAAATTTTATGTTGTTTATTAATACACTGCTAATTTTGTTTGATATTTGGAAAAAATTTGGATATTTGTAAAAAGGAATAAAATAATTATTTATATGTGCTTTAATTAATGCACAGAAAAGAATTGCATGACTTTACTACAAATATTCTCAAACCACAATCATCTTAGAAATCAAAACACATATGCCATTTTTTATTAATATGAGAAGAAACATTTCTTCAAACAAAAATGCACAAATGAAATGTACATATGCTTATAAGTTACTGTTAATAACATAAAAAAATAAGAGATTCTTATCAAAAGAATTTTGCTGAATTTTAATTCTTTCGTATGAAGTTACTTTACTTCACGAATCTTCAGAAAATTATTTCTTTTTTAAAAAAATCACATTCTTATATACGTTACATATTATTTATCGTGTCATCATCTGATTGCGATAATTTTTTTAAAAACAAAACAAAATATAAAAAATATGCAGTCATAACCGAAAAAATTATGTATCAAAAAAAGATGTATTTTTCTGCAGATTTTCACTTAAGCGTATGTCAAAATAAATTCATCAAAAACAAGAAAGACCAAAGGCAACCAAAATAAAAAATAATAAAATAAAAAATTATTATATTTCTGTCAGAAACAATTTATTACAACAAGTCATCAAAAAGCCAAATGTGAAAAAAAAAAAAAAAAAAAAAATTGTGAACCTTTTATGAAAAGTATTACATTAAAAAGAAGATCTAGGCGAAACACTTCGGCGCATAGAAAAACATCTGAAGGTATACTCTATTGAAATAGACGACGAAAACAAATGTAAAATGCTTATCAATTTTTATACCATCTCAACAACTGTAAGCAATAACACAAAAGACGAATGCCACGTAAGAAATGACTAATTACAAACAGTTAAAAAAATGCAAAAAACAAAACGGAAACTTTCATTTCCGCAAAACACACTAGGCAAAACACAGCAAGAGCTAATATATATCAGAAGCTTGGAGATTTGTTGAAAAAATGATAAATAAATAAAACAAATGCTAAAAATTCCACCACTGGTATTAACCTCCAGAGAGATTTAAAAATGTTAGGAGGTTTAAATATTACGTATATGTGGTATTTTTGTCTTTTTATTTGAGGCTTTTGCTAAGTACTCTTTGCAACAGAGCCTGGAGATTTAAAACCAAATCTTAATACCAAGCTTTCAAATCAACGGGTAAAAAGAAAAAAAATTAAACAACAAAGCTGAAAATGTGGGATAAAAGCGTATTTATTATTTCTGACTCAATTCCCATTCAATCTCTTGTGAATTTTAGATTATTTGAAGATGATATGTTGATTTAAAAATAAGATTTTAACTATTTTCACCGCTGGGTACGTACAACAGCATCCTAGTCTTTTAAATTTATTCTTGGAGGAGCTTATGTGTGTGGACAAAGAAAAAGAGAATATAATAATGAAGAAGCAAAAAAAAAAAAGAAGAAAAGTAAAAAAAGAAAGACACGCCCGCCATATTGAATTCCCTGTAGTAATTATTTTGGAATGCATGATCATGATGTTGATGATGATAAATAAATAAAAAAAAAAAGATTGGTAAAAATACTACCGCCGCTTTAAAAATCTAGCTCTTGAATATATTATTTTGAAAAGGAACTGTATGACATGAAACAAAATGGATTTCCTTATAGACAGCAACGTCTTTTCTATGTCTCTCTGTGCAGCAGTTTTTTTTTCATTTATTTTTTTGTCGCAAGCGTCAGTTCCGTTTTGTGAGCATATTAACAATCACAAGGTTTACCAAGGTGCATTTTTTGATCTTCCAGCTACTAAATGGTTGTTAAAAAACTGATCACTAAGTAGCAAAAGCTGCTCCTGCAATCTGAATCATTGAATCAGGTCTTCTAATGAATACGATATTTATTTTTATCGTGGGATACCGGAGTACTGGGAACATCCGGTACAACTGGGGATTCAATTTTCCGAGTTGGTACATCGTAGGTTACCACCAGAACTCGAAGCTTTGTCTTTATTTCTTCGTAAATTAGAATTTTTCTTCTTTTCTCTTTTGGTTTGAGTAATTTAACATTTTATGTCGCTATTATATCGAAAAGCCATATCTTGTATGCAAGTGCAAAATACCACATAATGTAATAAATCCTCTTTTTCGACTGAAAAATGCGTAAGAATATACGTTTGATAGTAAATGCGTGTTCTTTAGTTATATAGGTTAATAATAAATCTTAATCATTAGTTATTTATGTAATTCTTTTTATAAAGAATTAATAAATCTTTTGTTAAAAAAAAGAATGTGCTTTGGTATTTGGTATTTTAATTAACTTTTGTGTTTAATATACTAATTTTTAAAACTAGTGAAAAAAGTATTACATTAAAATATAGTGGTTTTAAAGTGTAAATGCTCTTATAAAAAATAAGTAAAATAAAAAATGAGCATATAATTTAATTAATGAATTCCAAAAATCATATTTTGTTTCAAATTATTGTTTCCACTTCAGATTTCAAGACTACGGTAATTCTATTATTTGTAATATTGGGACATGAATGGCTGAATGTCTGGCGTTCTGGCACTCGGTGACACAAAGTGTTGGAGTCCCGGTGGTGTCATGGATGTTTGTAGAACGCTTCACAATTACGCAGAATAAAAATTTCTTTTTTAAATAAACACATTTTGATATATACATCACATATTTTGATCACGTCACCATGCGATTTTGATAACTTTTTTTTAATTAATATAAAACGCAAAATTTCTTCAAACAAAAAAAGCACAAATGAAATGTACTTTTCTGATATTTATGCTTGTAAAAAATTGTTCGTCGCATCAAAAAAAATCAGAGATTTTTATCAAAAGTATTTCGCTGAATTTTAAATCTTTCTTTATTTGAAGTTACTTTAATTCACAAATAAGCAGAACAATAATTTCTTCTTAAAAATAACATTTTTGCATACATTACATATTTTTAACATGTGATCTGAGTGTGATAAATTTTTTAAAAACGCAACAAAATATAAAAACTATGCAGTCTTAACTGTAAAAAGTCACACATCAAAACGCAAAATATATATTTTTATACAGGTTTTCACTTAAGTGTATGTCAAAATAAATATTGCTTTCACCTAAATCAAGAAAGATCAAAGGAAACTCAAAAAGAAGGAAAAAATAATTATATTTCTGTTGAGAAATAATTTATTACAGCATGTCATCAAAAGCCAAATGTAAAAAAAAAAAAAAAAAAAAACCAAAAACAAATTTTGGACCTTTTATGAAAAGTATTACATCAAAAATGAGATCCCAGCGAAAAATGTTGCGCATAGAAAAACATCTGAACGTATACTCTATTGAAAACAAATGTAAAATGCTAATCAATTTTTTATATCTCAACAAATGTAAGCAATAACACAAAAGACGAAAGCCAAGTAAGAAATGACTAATTACAAACAGTTAAAAAGTGCAGAAACAAAACGGAAACTTTCATTAATTCCGCAAAACACACTAAGGCAAAACACAGCAAGAGCTAATATATATAAGAAGCTTGGGGATTTGTTGAAAAAATTATAAATAAATAAAAAATTACGGTGAATACTAAAAATTTCACCACTGGTATTAACCTCCAGAGAGATTTAAAAATGTTAGGAGGTTTAAATATTAGGTATATGTGGTATTTTTGTCTTTTTATTTGTGGCATTTGCTAAGTACTCTTTGCAACAGAGCCTGGAGATTTAAAACCAAACCTTAATACCAAGCTTCAAATCACCAAGTAAAAAAAAATTAAACAACAAAGCTGAAAATGTGGGATAAAAGCGTATTTATTATTTCTGACTCAAGCCCCGTTCCATCTCTTGTGGAGTTTAAAATTATTTGAAGATGATACGCTGATTTAAAAATAAGATTTTAACTATTTTCACCGCTGGGTACGAACAACAACATCCAAGTCTTTTTAAATTTATTCTCGGAGAAGCTTATGTGTGTGCAAAAAGAAAAAGAGAAAATAATAATGAAAAACCCCTTAAAAAAAAGCACACCCGCCATATTGAATTCCCTGTGGTAATTATTTTGGAATGCATCATGATGATGATGTTGATGATGATAAATAAATAAAAGAAAAGATTGGTAAAAATACTACCGCCGCTTTAAAAATCTGACTCTTGAATATATTATTTTGATAAGGAACTGTATATCATGAAACAAAATGGATTTCCTTAGAGACAGCAACGTCTTTTCTATGTCTCTCTGTGTAGCAGTTTTTTTTTTTTTTTTTTTTTTTGTCGCAAGCGTCAGTTCTGTTTTGTGAGCATATTAACAATCACAAGGTTTGCCAAGGTGCATTTTTTGATCTTCCAGCTACTAAATGGTTGTTAAAAAAACTGATTACTAAGTAGCAAAAGCTGCTCCTGCAATCTGAATCATTGAATCAGGTTTTCTAATGAATATTTATTTTTATGGTGGGGTACCGGAGAACAGGGAAGATCCGGTACAACTGGGGATTCAATTTTCTGAGTTGGTACATCGTAGGTCACCACCAAAACGCGAAGCTTTGTCTTTATTTTTCGTAAATTAGAATTTTTCTTCTTTACTCAGGTGGTTTGAGTAATTTAACATTTTATGTCGCTATTATATGGAAAAGCCATATCTGTAACAGAAGTGAAAAATACCACATAATGTAATAAATCCTCTCTTTCGAGTGCAAAATTCGTGAGCAAATATATGTTTGATAGTAAATATATGTTCTTGAGAATAATAAATAATCATTAGTTATTTACATTATTCTTTTCTGTTAAAAAAGGAATGTGCTTTTACTCTTTAACCTTTTTTAATACACTAATTTTTTAAACTAGTGAAAAAAGTATTACATTAAAATGTCGTGGTTCTGTCGTGTAAATATTCTTATAAAAAATAATTAATTAATTCTAAAAATCTCATTTTTTTCAAATTATTCTTTCCTTTTCAGATAACAAAACTATGGTAAATAATTCTGTTATTTGTAATATTGGGGCCTAAATGGCTGAGTGTCTAGCGTTCTGGCATTCGGTGCCACGAAGTGTTGGAGTCCCGGCGGTGTCACGGATGTTTGCAGTGGTTCGGAATCCACTTTAAACCGTAGATCTCGGTCTCATATGACTGTAGAGCCCAAAAAGATTTCACACCCACATCATTCCCAAAATTTAAAGGGACAATTCAGTGATGTGTGGTGTAGTGTAGTAATAGTAGTTTCATATGACTGTATGGTAGTAGTGTAGAGCTCACAAACCTACCTAGTAAAAAGAAAACATCTCCTGTCACGAAATATGCCTGTAGGCAGACGGCCTTGCCCACCATGGGCTTTTGCGGCAGTGAAGAAGGACATGATGTAGTTTTCCTCAATTTCAAATGGGTTCTTCTTAATTTTTGAAAAAAAAATAGGAATATTGGTAAAAAAGAATAAAATAATAACTTATTTGTGCTTCAATTAATGCACAGAAATTATCGGATGTCTTGAATACATATATTATCATTATTTCTTTCAAACCATAATCAGCTTAGAAACCGAAACACATATAATACGCAAATATTACACACACATATTATACCCAAATATTATACACACATATTATACGCAAATACACTCATGTCCATAAATTAAGGATAATTCAGAATCACACAGAAATTGAACTCTAAATAAAAATTTCACCACCTGTAGAATTATCACACACATCTTGAAGAAGAATATGCAAATTACAGGAAACCACCACATGGCGCGGATAGTACGTCACAATGACGAGAGTGTAAGAGAGGGGTATATAAGGAATGGTGGCAAAGAAGTAAAATTGTTCACAAGCGTTTTTAAAAGCCTTTCAGTGCAATAACCGCATAGTTATGGCACAAAGGAAGCATTTGGATGATTTTTTACGTGATAGAATTATCGGACGACTGGAATGTGGACGTACCCAGCTGGAAGTATCCGAGGAACTTGGAATCGCCCAGAGTGTCATCTCCAGGCTTTGGCAACGATTCCAAGATGATGGTAATGTGGGTAGATGTTACAGCAGAGGTCACCCCCGAATTACAACGCCGAATTAAGACCCGTATTTAGCAGTTACTGCCAAAAGAAACAGACGGAGCACAGCATCAGACCTGTCTCGTCAGCTCTCTTCAGCTACCGGTATGACAGTTTCAAGGCAGACCGTGTACAGACGCTTAGGGCACATTGGTCTATATGCTCGTAGGCCTGTCAGATGTGTTCCACTTACCGCAACTCACTGTCGCCTGCGATTAACCTGGAGTAGAGAGCATGCATTGTGGACACCGCAACAGTGGTCTGGTGTGATGTTTTCCGACGAGTTCAGGTTTAGTTTGCAGTCTGATTCTCGCCGGACTTTCATATGGAGAGCGCCAGCTACCTGTTACCACCAAGAGAACACCATTGAACGACACCGTTACGGTGGTGCAGGATGGCTCGTTTGGGGAGGAATTATTCTTGGTTCCAGAACTGACCTGCATGTTCAGAGTGTGACGATGACAGGCCACATCTATCGGGATGTCCTTCTGGAACAACATGTACGTTTGTTTCGGGGCGCCATGGGTGCTGAATTTCTGTTTATGGATGACAACGCCCATCCTCACCGTGCAAACATTGTAGACGAATGCCTTCAATTGGAGGATATCACCCGTATGGTTCGGCCAGCATTCTCACCGGACTTGAATCCAATAGAGCATGTGTGGGATATGCTTGGCCGACGAATTGCAGCCCGTCAACCCCCTCCCACCTGTCAACCGGAACTTCGGAAGGCATTGCTTGATGAGTGGTGTAATATTCCCCAAGATCAGATTCATAATTTGATACTCAGCATGCCTACGCGTTGTAAGGCCTGTATTGCATCGTCCGGGAGACATACTCCATATTAACCATACTAACCATTTAATTTTTTTTTTGTAAATAGGTTCTTTTTTTTGAAATTTGCTCCAGGGAATAAAAATCGCAATTTTTATTAATTATGTCAAACATAAAGCATCTTTTTTCCTCTTTACCTTTTGTTTAATAAATAGACTTTACAAATAAGTCAAATTTGTTTTGCTTCTGTCTCTTTCTTTGCCTGAACTTCATAATCCTTAATTTATATACTTGAGTGTATTATACACACATATTATACCCAAATATTATACACACATATTATACGCAAGACACACTTCACAATTATGCAGAATAAGAATTTATTTTTTAAATAAACACATTTTTATATATACATCACGTATTTTTATCACATCAGCACATGATTTTGATAACTTTTTTTTAATTAATAGTATTACATCAAAACAAAACACAAATTACAAATTGCACAAATGAAATGTACTTTTCTAATATTTATGCTTATACGACATTGTTCATTACGTCAAAAAATAAGAGATTTTTGACAAAAGAATTTTACAGAATTTCAACTCTTTCATTATTCTAAAAATTACTTTACTTCACAATTATGCTTAAACAATAATTTAATTTTTTTAACACACATTTTTATGTATATATTACACATTTTTACCACGTTTTAAGTTTGTAATAATTTTTTAAAAACACAGCAAAATATAAAACTATGTAGTCATAACTGTAAAAAAATTGCTTTTAAAAAATTGAAAAAGGCGTATCAAAAAGGTTTTCATTTAAGTTTATGACAAAATAAATTCATCTACATCAAGAAAGATCAAAGGAAACTAAGAAAAAAACAATCATATTTCTGTTGGGAAATAATTTATTACAACAAGTCATCAAAAGCCAAATGTGACAAAAAAAAAAATTAAAACCAAAAACAAATTGGGAACCTTTTATGAAAAGTATTACATCAAAAATGAGATCTAGGTGAAAAATGTTACGCATAGAAAAACATCTGAGCATATACTCTATTGAAAACAAATGTAAAATGCTTATGAATTTTTTATATCATCTCAACAACTGTAAGCAATAAGACAAAAGACGAATAAGAAATGACTAATTACGAACAGTTAAAAAATGCAGAAAACAAAACGGAAACTTTCATTAATTCCACAAAACACACTAGGCAAAAGACAGCAAGAGCTAATATAAGAAGTTTGGAGGTTTATTGAAAAAATAATAAACAAAAAATTACGGTAAACACTAAAAATTTCACCACCGGTATTAACCTCCAGAGAGATTTAAAAATGTTTGGAGGTTTAAATATTAGGTATATGTAGTATTTTTGTCTTTTTATTTGTGGCTTTTGCTAAGTACTCTTTGCGACAGAGCCTGGAGATTTTAAACCAAAGCTTCAAATCAACGGGTAAAAAAAAATTAAACAACAAAGCTGAAAATGTGGGATAAAAGCGTATTTATTATTTCTGACTCATCCCCATTCAATCTCTTGCGGATTTTAGATTATTCGAAGTTGATACGTTGATTTAAAAATAAGATTTTAACTATTTTCACCGCTGGGTACGAACAACAACATCCTAGTCTTTTAAATTTATTTTTGGAGAGATTATCTGTGTGCAAAAAGAAAAAGAGAAAATAATAATGAATAAAGAAAAAAAAAAGAAAGAAAGACACGCCCGCCATATTGAATTCCCTCTGGTAATTATTTTGGAATGCATGATGATGATGTTGATAAATAATAATAAAAAAAAGATTGGTAAAAATACTACCGCCGCTTTAAAATCTAGCTCTTGAATATATTATTTTGGTAAGGAACTGCATGACATGAAACAAAATGGATTTCCTTAGAGACAGCAACGTCTTTTCTATGTCTCTCTGTGTAGCAGTTTTTTTTTTTTTTTTTTTTTTTTTTTTTTGTCGCAAACGACAGTTCTGTTTTGTGAGCATATTAACAATCACAAGGTTTGCCAAGGTGCATTTTTTGATCTTCCAGCTACTAAATGGTTGTTAAAAAAACTGATTACTAAGTAGCAAAAGCTGCTCCTGCAATCTGAATCATTAAATCAGGTTTTCTAATGAATACGATATTTATTTTTATCGTGGGTACCGGTGTACTGGGAAGATCCGGTACAACTGGGGATTCAGATTTCCGAGTTGGTACATCGTAGGTTACCCACCAGAACGCGAAGCTTTGTCTTTATTTTTTTGTAAATTAGCATTTTTATTCTTCACTCTGGTGGTTTGAGTAATTTAACATTTTGTGTCGCTAATATATCGAAAAGCTATATCTGGAACAGAAGCGAAAATACCACATAATGTAATAAATCCTCTCTTTCGACTGATAAATTCGTAAGCAAATATATGTCTGATAGTAACTGCGTATTCTGTTAGTTATACTTGTTAATAATAAATCTTAATCATTAGTTATTTACGTAATTCTTTTTATTTTAAAAAAAGGATGTTCTTTACTATTTAATCATTTTTTAAATTAATTTTTGAGGTAAATATACTATTTTTTAAAACTAGTGGAAAAAAGTATTACATTAAAATGTCGTGGTTCTGACGTGTAAATGTTCTTATCAAAAGTAAGTAAAATAAAAAAAGAAACATCAAAATTTAATTAATTAATTCCAAAAATCTTAGTTTTTGAAACTATTCTTTCCATTTCAGATTTCAAGACTATGGTAAATAATTCCGTTATTTGTAATATTGGGGCCTAAATTCCTGAGTGTCCAGCGCTCTGGTGGTCGCTGCCATAGGGTTCGAGGTCCGGTGGTGCTATGGATGTTTGTAATATTTTGGAATCCACTTTAAACCGTAGGTCCCGGTCTCATAGAGAGAGAGCCCAATCAGATTTCTCACCTACATCATTCCCAAAATTAAAAGGAACAATTCAGTACATTGATGTAGTGTGGTGTAGTAGTAGTCTAATATGATTGTAGGACAGTAGAGTAGGGCTGACAAACCTGCTCCATAAAATGAAACCATCTCCGGTCTCGAAATATCCCAGTAGGCAGACGGCCTTGGCCCACCATGGGGCTGTTGCGCAAATGAAAAGAGCATGGCAAATTTCCACAATTTCCAATAGGATTTGTTTGATGTTCGGAAAAAGAAATATGGATATTGGTAAAAAAGAATAAAAGAGTAACTTATTTGTGCTTTAATTAATGCACAGAAATTATCACATGTCTTGAATACATATATCCTCATTATTCCTTTCCAACCGTAATCATCTTAGAAACCGATACATTTATTATACGAAAATATTATACTCACATATTATACGCAAAACACACTTTACTACATAATTACGGCGAATAAGAAATTCTATTTTAAATAAACATATTTTCATTTACATCACATATTTTTATCACATCAGCACATGATTTTGATAACTATTTTTAGTTAATATAAAACGCAAAATTTCTTCAAACAAAAATGTACGAATGAAATGTACCTTTCTAATATTTATGCTTAGACGACATTGTTCATTACGTTAAAAAATAAGAGATTTTTATGACAATTTTGCTGAATTTTAACTCCTTCATAATTTGAAGGTACTTTACTTCACAATTAGGCGGAACAATGATTTCTTTAAAAAAATATATTTATATATGCATTACATATTTTTATCACGGCATCACATGATTGTGATAACACTTTTTTTAAAACCCAGCACAATATAAAAACTATGAAAACTAAACTGAAAAAATTACGTATCAAAACGCAAAGGATATACTTTTCTGCAGGGTTTCACTTAATGATATGACAAAATAAATTCATCTAAATCAAGAAAGATCAAAGGAAAACCAAAAAGAAAAAAAAATTATTATATTTCTGGTGATAAATAATTTATTACAACAAGTCATCAAAAGCCAAAACATATTGTGAACCTTATGAAAAGTATTATATCAAAAATGAGATCTAGGCGAAAAATGTTGCGCATAGAAAAACATCTGAAGCTATACTCTGTTGAAAACAAATGTAAAATGCTTATCAATTTTTTACACCATCTCTACAACTGTAAGCAATAACAGAAAAGACGAAAGCCGAATAAGAAATGACTAATTACAAACAGTTAAAAAATGCAGAAAACCAAACGGAAACTTTCATTAATTCTGCAAAACACACCAGGCAAAAGACAGCAAGAGTCTAATATATATAAGAAGCTTCGAGATTTGTTGAAAAAAAATAATAATAAATAAATAAATAAAAAATTACGGTGAATGCTAAAATTTTCACCACTGGTATTAACCTCCAGAGAGATTTAAAAATGTTAGGAGGTTTAAATATTAGGTATATGTGGTATTTTTGTCTTTTTATTTGTGGCTTTTGCTAAGTACTCTTTGCAACAGAGCCTGGAGATTTAAAACCAAACCTTAATACCAAGCTTTCAAATCAACGCTTAAAAAAAATAAAATTAAACAACAAAGCTGAAAATCTGAGATAAAAAAGGTATTTATTATTTCTGACTCATCCCCATTCAATCTCTTGTGGATTTTAGATTATTTGAAGATGATACGTTGATTTAAAAATAAGATTTTAACTATTTTCACCGCTGGGTACGAACGACAGCATCCTAGTCTTTTAAATTTTATTTTTGGTGAGATTATGTGTGTGCAAAAAGAAAAAGAGAAAATAATAATGAAGTAGAAAAAAAAAGAAAGAAAAGAAAGAAAGACACGCCCGCCATATTGAATTCCCTGTGGTAATTATTTTGGAATGCATCATGATGATGATGATAAATAAATAATAAAAAAAAGATTAGTAAAAATAATACCGTCGCATTAAAAAGCTAGCTCTTGAATATATTATTTTGATAAGGAACTGTATGACATGCAACAAAATGGATTTTCTTAGAGACACCAACGTCTTTTCTATGTCTCTCTGTGTAGCAGTTTTTTTTCATTTTTTTCTGTCGCAAGCGTCAGTTCTGCTTTGTGAGCATATTAACAATCACAAGGTTTGCCAAGGTGAATTTTTTGATCTTCCAACTACTAAATGGTTGTTAAAAAAGTGATTACTAAGTAGCAAAAGCTGCTCCTGCAATCTGAATCATTGAATCAGGTTTTCTAATGAATACGATATTTATTTTTATCGTGGGGTACCGGAGTACTGGGAAGATCCGGTACAACTAGGAATTCAGTTTTCCGAGTTAGTACATCGTAGGTTACCCACCAGAATGCGAAGCTTTGTCTTTATTTTTTCGTAAATTAGAATTTTTCTTCTTTACTGTGGTGGTTTGAGTAATTTGACATTTTGTGTCGCTATTATATCGAAAAGCCATATTTGGTATGCAAGTGAAAAATACCACATAATGTAATAAATTCTCTCTTTCGACTGAAAAATTCGTGAGCAAATATATGGATGATAGTAAATGCTTCTTTAGTTATACCTGTTAATAATAAATCTTAATCATTAGTTATTTATGTAATTCTTTTATTTACCGTAGTCTTGAAATCTGAAATGGAAAGAATAGTTTGAAAAATAAAGTTTTTTGGAATTAATTAATTAAATCTTAATATTTATTTCTTATTTTACTTATTTTTTAGAAGAACATTTACACGACAGAACCACGACATTTTAATGTAATACTTTTTTCACTAGTTTTAAATATTAGTATATTTACTTCAAAAGTTAATTTAAAAAATGATAAATAGTTGAGCACAATCTTTCTTTAAAATAAAAAGTATTATATAAATAACTGTTATTAGTAATATTGGGACCTGAAGGACTTAATGTCTAGCGTTCTGGTGCTGTGTACCGCAGGGTTCGAGTCTCGACGATGTCATGGATGTTTGTAGTGGTTCGGAATCCACTTTAAACCGTAGGTTCCGATCTAATTTAAACGGAGAGCGTTGTCTTGAGGTTTAGTCAGTTTTCAGCCATCGTAGTTCCTCGCTAAAATGAAGCTGCATATTACCCTTACCCATGGACCAGTCACTAGCGACAGGGTATTTTGGACCTGGTGTAGGCTTGAAAGAGAAAAATGAAAAACTACGCAGAGAGATCTAGAAAAGACATTGCTGTTCCCCAGTTTGTTTCCGAAATATATGTATAATATATTAGAACAAATACACTGAAGTGACAAAAGTCATGGGATACCTCTTAATATCGTGTCGGCCCTCCTTTCACCCGGCGAAGTGCAGCAACTCGACGTGGCATGGACTCAACAAGTCGTCGGAAGTCTTCTGCAGGAATATTGAACCACGCTGTCTCGATAGACATCCATAATTGTGTAAGCGTTGATGGTGCAGAATTTTGGGCACGAACAGACCTCTCGATGATGTCCTATAAATGCTCGATGGGATTCATGTCGGGAGATTTAGGTGGCCAGATCATTCGTTGGAATTGTCCAGAATGTTCTTCAAATCAATAGCGAACAGTTGTGGCCCGGTGACATGGCGCATTGTCATCCATAAAAATCTCATCGTTGTTTGGGTACATGAAGTCCATGAATGGCTGGAAGTGATCTCCAACTAGCTGAACATAAGCATTTCCAGTCAATGTTCGGTCCAGTCGCACCAGAGGACCAAGTCCATGCCATGAAAAAACAGCCCACACCATTACGGAGCCACCACCAGCTTGAACAGTGCCTTGCTGACAGTTTGGGTCCATGGCTTCCTGGGGTCTGCGCCACACTCGAACCCTACGATCAGCTCTTACCAACTGAAATCGTGACTCATCGGACCAGGCCACGGTTTTCCATTCATCTAGGGACCAACCGATATGCTCACGTGCCCACAAGAGTCGCTGCAAGCGATGTCGTTCTGTCAGTAAAGGCACTCGAGTTGGTCTTCTGCTGGAATAGTCCAAGAAAGCCAAATTTCTCCACACAGTTCTAACAGACAAGTCCCTTGTACGTCCCACATTGATTTCTGCGTTTATTCGACGCAGTGTTGCTTGCCTGTTAGAATTTACGACTCTTTGCAGACGTCGCCGGTCTCGGTCGTTAAGTGCAGGCGGTCGACCACTGCGCTGTCCATGGTGGGATGTTATGCCTGAAATTTCATACTCTCGGCACACTCTTGACACAGTGGATCTGGGAATGTTGAATTCCCTAACGATTTCCGAAATGGCATGACCCATGCGTCTAGCTCCAACTAACATTCCGCGTTCAAAGTCTGTTAATTCCCGTCGTGCGGTCGTCATCATGTCAAAACCTCTTCACATGAATAACTTGAACAGAAATGAAAGCTCTGCGAAAGCACTGCGCATTTATACCTGTTCTACGCGATGCTACTGCCATCTGAAAATTTGCATATTGCTATCCCATGACTTTTGTCACTTCAGTGTATTACAAATGCTGTTACAAATCAGCCTGGTGTAGGAAAGCCTACACCAACTCCAAGAGACTGGGGACCATGGCTAAGGCTGATATACAGCTTCATTTTAGCGAGGAAACACGAAGGTTGACTAAACCTCAAGACAATGCTCTACGATTATATTAGACCTCGAACTATGGTGTAAAGTGGATTCCGAACCACTACACCCATCCAAGGCGCCGTCGAGACTCGAACTCTGTGGCACCGAGCACCAGAACGCTAGACACTCAGCCATTCAGGAGCCATCCAATGTTACAAATAACAGAATTATTTGCCATAGTCCTGAAACCTGAAATGCAGAGAATAGTTTGAAAAAATAAGATTTTTTAAAATTAATTAATTAAATTTTGATGTCTTTTTTTTATTTAATTTATTTTTATAAGAACATTTACGCGAAGAATTACACATTTTAATGTAAAAATTTTACACT